>JALXFT010003481.1:62500-92500 GCA_023376895.1 Aspiorhynchus laticeps
TCTCATAAGTCTGAGTTTATTTCTCATAATTCGAGTTTATTTCTCATAATTCAGAGTTTATTTCTCATAATTCAGAGTTTATTTCTCATAATTCAGAGTTTATTTCTCATAATTCAGAGTTTATTTCTCATAATTCAGAGTTTATTTCTCATAATTCAGAGTTTATTTCTCATAAGTCTCAGTTTATTTCTCATAATTCAGAGTTTATTTCTCATAATTCAGAGTTTATTTCTCATAATTCAGAGTTCATTTCTCATAATTCAGAGTTTATTTCTCATAATTCAGAGTTTATTTATCATAATTCAGTTTATTTATCATAATTCAGAGTTTATTTCTCATAATTCAGAGTTTATTTCTCATAATTCAGAGTTTATTTCTCATAATTCAGAGTTTATTTCTCATAATTCAGAGTTTATATCTCAATTCAGAGTTCGTTTCTCATAATTCAGAGTTCATTTCTCATAAGTCCGAGTTTATATCTCAATTCAGAGTTTATTTCTCATAATTCAGAGTTTATTTCTCATAATTCAGAGTTTATTTCTCATAATTCAGAGTTCATTTCTCATAATTCAGAGTTTATTTCTCATAAGTCCGAGTTTATTTCTCATAATTCAGAGTTTATTTCTCATAATTCAGAGTTTATTTCTCATAAGTCCGAGTTTATTTCTCATAATTCAGAGTTTATTTCTCATAAGTCCGAGTTTATTTCTCATAATTCAGAGTTCATTTCTCATAATTCAGAGTTTATTTCTCATAATTCAGAGTTTATTTCTCATAAATCCGAGTTTATATCTCAATTCAGAGTTTATTTCTCATAATTCAGAGTTTATTTCTCATAATTCAGAGTTTATTTCTCATAATTCAGAGTTTATATCTCAATTCAGAGTTTATTTCTCATAATTCAGAGTTTATTTCTCATAATTCAGAGTTTATTTCTCATAATTCAGAGTTTATTTCTCATGAGTCTGAGTTTATTTCTCATAAGTCTGAGTTTATATCTCAATTCAGAGTTTATTTCTCATAATTCAGAGTTCATTTCTCATAATTCAGAGTTCATTTCTCATAATTCAGAGTTTATTTCTCATAATTCAACGTTAATTTCTCATAATTCAGAGTTTATTTCTCATAAGTCTGAGTTTATTTCTCATAAGTCTGAGTTTATTTCTCATAAGTCTGATCTTAAATCTCATAATTCAGAGTTTATTTCTCATAATTCAGAGTTTATTTCTCATAATTCAGAGTTCATTTCTCATAAGTCCGAGTTTATTTCTCATAATTCATAGTTTATTTCTCATAATTCAGAGTTTATTTATCATAATTCAGAGTTTATTTATCATAATTCAGCGTTAATTTCTCATAATTCAGAGTTTATTTCTCATAATTCAGAGTTTATTTCTCATAATTCAGAGTTCGTTTCTCATAATTCAGAGTTTATATCCCATAAATCTGAGTTTATATCTAAAGTCTGCGTTTATATATCACAAATTCAGAGTTTATGTCTCATAATTCTAAGTTTACATCTCTCAATTCTGACTTTATATTTTGCAAATTCTGAGTTGATATATCACAAATTGTGTGTTTATATCTTATAATTCTGAGCTTATATTTCGCAATTCTGAATTATTTTATTTTAATTTTGTGATATTAACTCAGAATTGCAAGATATAAATGCAGAATTGCAAAAAAAAGTCATAATTGTGATATAAAAAGTCAGAAATCAGTTTTCACAGCTTTGAAACAATCTCTATCGTATAATGCGCCACAGAAACAAATGTTACTTGACTTTAGAGGATCACAAAAGATGTTGTTGATGCTTTGTCCAGAGATTTACTCTCATATACACGCATGCATCGACCAGACGCTTTTATCTAAAGTGACTCTCACTGTATTCAACGTATACATGTTATCCTCTCAGAATCGAACCCATGACCTTGGCGTTGCAAGCGCCATGCTTCCCGTAGTGAAACAGGCTGTAGCTTGTAGCTCACCTGCAGTAGTTCCTGCTGTTGTCTGCACTCTTCCTCCATCAGAGCCGTCACCTGATCCTCCTGCGTCTGCGCAGACGACTGCAGCCCCGAGGACATCACTGAACACATGAGGAACAGCAGTTTAATCACTTATGATGCTTCACACATAATCATAAAACACTCTTCTGGCTAAAATAAAATACTGTAAACTAAAAAAGAAAGATACAACATAGACAGATAAAAAGATACACGAGTGAAAGACCAATCACAGCTCAGTATGCACCAGGGCTTGAAAACGAAAAAATTAAATCGGTTCACTCATATTTTAACGTTTCTGTTCCTGCGTTCCTCGTGTATTATTATCGTTCCGAAACCGGTTAATAACGTTATTTTTTTTTTTATGTCTTTGCCTATAATAAAAATAATATTATACTACGGGGCCGTTGAATGCTTGAATCTGATTGGCTGTCAAACGTTCTAAGGTGTGCGATTATTTTCAGGGAAACGCAGGCGAACGTAGTTCCAGGCACCGCATCACATGACCATATCACTCCGCCAAACGATTTGCGTTATTTTAAAGGTCCTTACAGCTTAAAACAGCAAAATAACCAAAACCCACAACGACATGCCAAACAAATAAATATAGTAAACAGATGATACAAACGACAGATCATATCCATGTTTTTACCACAAAATTACATTTTATAAAATGTACGGACAGCACATACTCTCTCACAGACACAGTTTGCACACACGCTAATGTAGTTTATCAGTAACATAGTTTAACTTAAAAACTACATGACTTCACAAGCGAGGTAACAACAACAACGGTGCTGTTCGTGAAGAAAATTAACTTTAAGTTTCTTTAACTAAGGTTAGAGACATTGCTGCCGAACACTCTCTCTCTCTCTTTCATAACTTAGTTATTAACTGCATTAGTGTGCTATCAATGGCTCAAACCTCCGTTACGGTTTAAAATGACGTTTTGGAATTAGCAACGGATGAGATGCGGAAGAAATAATCCTCCTCACAATAGCGATTTAAGTAGAAAAAACCGAAATATATCATCTGATCGATGTCTTGAGGTGTGGCAACCGTAGTATAAGCGGAATAATTGACTTCGGTCCGTTGAATTATTAGAAAAATAAGGTGTAACGTCCACTCCGCGTCGTGACCGCATCACCACCTCAGGTGTGCATTATTTTTCTAATAATTCAACGGACCGAAGTCAATTATTCCTTATATAAAGTACAGCGTTTTCTTTACTCAAAAAAAGAAAACAACAACACAGAAAATCTGGAATCTTAACCCGCTGCGCTTAATCATAGCAAATACAGCATCGTCTTTTATAGATTTTGGCCAAATGTAGCTACTAAACAAAAGAAAAAATCTGCTGACGCTTTAACGACATTAAAGTATTGTTTCAAGATATTTAAAAATGTTTGCATTGTTAAACGCTCTTATAAAATTGCGTTTTGAGAGGAAAAAAAACATAGGCTAAGTCGCATTTTATGATTACATTCAGAAATAATATAGGCTAAAATGCCGGTAAAAACACAGTTAAAGTTCCCTTCTCTCCACAAGAAGTTAAGGCGATTTAAAGCGTTTATATAAATGTAAAGACAAAAACTAATTAATTTAAGGCGAAACTGATGCCTATACTGCTTTCATTCGGCACAAATCAAATGTTTTCATATTCACGACATATCTGGATGCTAAAATATTATTATTATGAAATATGCTTTGTGCTTCACTCGCATCGATCATCATCCTTCGCATATCAGTGGTCACGCTGATGCAACAGATTGTACAACGGAGCAGTGCTAGTTATTATATGGTTCTTTAACTGTATTTTGATAATGAACAGGCTGCAATATCGCAAAAATATGTTGTCTGTGTGCGCGTCAAGCGCCGGCGCGATGGTATACAGATAGAAGCAAGACGTTCAAAACTGTCAAGGTTTTGCAAAGTGAAGAAAACTGCTTTCTGCTGTCGTTTTCCTTTCCGTGAACTTTGGATCGTGTCACAATAAACCGAAACTCAGCTCTTTTTTTCTTTCGTTTTGTTAATCTGTCAATGATTTAAGTTAAATATATAACCTATACATATTCCTTTTTATGTAAGCCTATAGTTTTAGGCCGTGTTCACACTTGGCGTCTATTTTGACTAGAAAAAGTTGACAAGAGCGCTTGTTTAGTAAAATAAAAAGCTGCCAGCGCTTTGGTTACAAATAGCAGCCGAGGGCATCTTTTGTTGCTATAGACCAATTCAGAGTAGACGTCACAGTTACGTCACTTGCAGCTGTGCGCGCATAGTGGTTGCAGAAAAACACTGGTAACAAGTGGAGGTAAACGGGTAAAATAAAAATATTTTTGTGCCTTTTGATGTCAAAGTCGGAATGCAAATAATTTTTATAGAATACTGTCATCAAATACGCCATTTGAAGCTAAACGCAGACGTTTAAACGGACGAAACTGCTATAATTACTCTACTTTTAAAGCATAAATTTGATTTAAACAATAGGTCTACATAATATTCACATATTCTGCTCATAGGGGACGTATTGTATTAGCCCTACAGTTACAGCATGACATATTATTTAAACCTATTACTATTAACATTTTTAAATAACGTTTATTTATTTTATCTCACAATTCTGACTTTTTTCCTCGCAAATGCAAGTTTATATCTCCTAATTTGGGCTTTATAACTCCATTTAACTCAAAAATAGTTAGTTTGTCAATTCTAAGGGGAAAAAAGCCAGAAGAGCCGAGGCGAAAAGAGAGAATGTCGAGTTGTTTTTCCTTATTAGAATTGTGAGATAATCTCTGAATTGTGAGAATAAACTCAGAATTTAGAAATTTAAAATAAAATTAACCTTTTTTTTTTTAATTATTTTATTCCATAGCTCCATAGACTGCCACTGGAAAACCGTCATTTTCCCACCAGATAGGCTCCGCCCACAAACCAACAGATAGGCTCCGCCCACAAACCAACAGATAGGCTCCGCCCACAAAAACGTCATCCCTGTTTCGGATCTGTATGACTATCCCACTATCTAACGTCAATTTCGTTGCATAACAGTGCTTATCGCTGGGTGACAAGCTCTTGTAATATGCGGAGAACATTTTGAAAATGACATCTAATCAATATAATCTGTAATCTTTTTAAATCTAATTATTTTGTACCATATCCGTGTAATTCTCTAGCCGTAAAGGCTATCTCTCCCGGGTTTTCTGCAACCATGATGCGCGCGCATCCCAAATGTTTACAAACCTATAATTGGTCTATAACAACAGCTGCAACTGGTAGCCTAGTGCTTGCAGAAATGTCGGCTTTTGAAGTTAACGGGGAGGGTAATGTCGGTTCACAACGACGTTTGTGGGAGCGCGACATTATACGGGGAAGGAAACTATGGTGCTTCCAACAATTTAGTCCAGGAGCTCCGGCTGGATGATGCACGGTTTCATACTCGACTCCTTGTGCTCCGAAACTAGTACGATCTGTGGCTATCTTCTCCTTTTTCTTGTTTTTGTTGCTATGGAAACGACTCGCCACTTGCTTTCATCGGTCAGCTGTCGAAAAGGCGCTTGACGTAGGGCGTTTTTTTCAGAAAAGTTAAACTTTTTTTCAACTTGAAAAGACGCTCTGAGCTGCAGAAAAATGGCGTTTTAAAAAGCGCTCGGACTTTTTTGAAAACACTGTTTACTCCACAGGATTATAATGTACAACAGACGCCGGCCGCTTCAAAAAAGACGCCAAGTGTGAACATAGCCTTATTCTGTTCTCTCCGTTCACAGAAGCGCTGCAGGTGCGTGTGATCTGTTGAATCATCTTACACTATCCTCGGATAAACTCTAACGCCAATTGAGACTTACCTGACGAGTTCACAGCTGAGCGCGAGGGGGCATTTCAGCGTTGGAGGCGTCAGCGCCACATTTGCAATATAGGACGTAACCTACTACTTGAATTCCTGATTGGTTGACAGCAAATTTCAAATATTAAATGGAACGATAAAATAACGTTATTAACCGGTTAATGGCCATTTCAATTTTTGGATTCTGTTCGGAACTATAAAATTTGATTTCTGGTTCTGTTCCTGTCAAAATTTCATTCGTTTCCGGTTTTCGTTTTCGTTCCTTGAACCGGTTCAGAGCCCTGGTATGCACATATATGACACTTTGACCTCAACAGTGTCAATTAGATTTTCCATCACTGAAAAACATTAGAAATTATATAATTAACTATAATTTCTCACCTCTGGGTGTGCTGGAGAGCGTGCTTCCCGTCTCGCATCCAGAACCGAACGCCTCATCCTCGTTCATCAGGAGCCTCCGTTTGACCCGGGTCGTGACCTCGTGACCTCCCGTCTCAGGGGTCAGCTGCTTCCACAGGCCGGACGGGACATCCACATCATAAGACCAGCCAATCACAGAGCTTCCCGCGCACTCCTCCCCGACCCCACAATCCTTAGCGGTGACGGTTTCGCTGAAAGTGACCGCGGAGGGTCGTTTGGGGTCGACTCCACCCGTCTGTGAGAGCGTGAGCGTCGACTCCAGGTCAGAGATCAGCGCTTTGAGGCTGGACAGGTTCAGCTCCAGCTGCGCGATCTGCTCCGTCTGCGATGACATCATCGTCACGTTGTCACGGCGATCAGACGGACCAATCGGGTCGATCTGAGCCGGAGCGTTTCGATCCGGATCAGGAATCATGCTCCGTTTTTTGCAGCGTACAGGACTTAAGGAGAACTTGGGCGTCGGGATGTTTGTGAATACACCGAGCCGCTTCTGTTTGGAGTCGTACAGAGATCTGGCCGTAACGGGAAGCTCTGCGAGACGGACGAGGAAGAGCGTTTGTGACGTCAGTCTCGATGCGATCCTCATCTTCCTTCTCCTTCCTCTGCTCTCTGGCTTTCCTCAGCTCCGTCCTCCACATCTGTTTGGGAAGGAGCTCCTCGTTCTCTTTATCGGACAGGTTGTGCTCCTCCGCGGCTCTGGCCTGATTGCGCAGCAGACGCTGGCGCCGCCGGTACTCCTGGGATTTCTTGAGTAGGTTCTGAAGACTCATTCGATACGGACCTTCATCCGAATCAGATGGTTCTGATTCCACAACATCTTCCGCCGGCGCTACACGCTCCTCTTCTAAAACCGCTCCATCTACTGGCGCGTGGCTGATGATGTCACTTCCTGACCGCGTCGTATCTAAGCGGATGTCTCCTCCTTCCGTCCAGCCGGAGTGACCGGTGACGTCCGTGTTGTCATTGGTCACGTAACCCGATGACATCATCGTCGTCGTCTGGTCGTGAGAGCGATCGTCCGGTGCGTCCCGAGGTCTGTCGGTCTTGTGCTTCTCGAACAGAGCCGTGATCTGGGTGTTTCCCAGCGAATCGTCCTCTGGAGAAGCTCTCAGCTGATTGGTCGATCGGCCGTCGTGAGCGGTTGACGTCAGAGGAGCGGACGAGGTGATGTCACAGTCTGTGATGTCATCAGTCTTGTCTGTGTGTCGCACAGCGTCACTGATCCTCACGTCTGTGAACTGACACACAGAGACAGAAGAACACACACACAAATAAAAATACAGTTAACTAACACAATAAAAACATGATAACGATTAAAATATATTTTTTTTCTTTCTTGTTATCTGTCTTTACAAATAAACTCTTCATATATAAATAAACACATATATATATATATTTATTCCATGGTCTGTTGAATACTGGATTCTGATTGGCTGGCAGGTGTTGATTAAATTAGTTTAACTGCACAGATACAGTGCCCTCCACTAATATGGTCACCCTTGATAAATATGAGCAAAGGCGGCTGTGAAAATAAATCTGCATTGTTTATCCTTTTTATCTTTCATTCCAAAAATTCACAAAATTCCAACCTATCATTGAAGTAAAACAATTGAAAATGGGGGGAATCTCATTGTGTAAGAAATACTTTCTCTAGTTCATGTTGGCCACAATTATTGGCACCCAATTATTGCAATGTCCTTTTCCCAGGGTAACAGCTCTGAGTTTTCTCCTATAATGCCTGAAGAATTTGGAGAACACCTGATAAGAGATCGAGACCATTCCTTATAAAATTCCAGATCGTTCAGATGCACAGTCCTAGCTGCTTTCCTTTGTTCACTACTCACTTCTACGGGTTCAGGTCGAGACTGGAATGGCCAAGCAGAAGCTTGGTTTGCCCAGACCATTTTTGTTTTTTAGGTTTTTTGATTATCCGGTTGAAATCAAAATGCCCATTATAAGATTTCTAACAGATCAGCTCATTATTATTTTCCATAGTGGTATTTATAAATCCATGTCCTGTTCTGAATAAGATGTTGGCCTCCAGCAGAAAATAGCGCCAGACAGTCAAATACCGTCATATTTCATGCACTGCTTTTATCCTGTGCTCACTAAACCCATCTCTCGCTCGCTGCTGCTCAAACACTCACTCTCTTCAGATTCACATATCAAAAGCCATCCTATTGGAGAGTGAAAGACATCGTTAGATTGCCAAAGCTGTTTAACGTACTTTTGATACTAAAATAAATAATAAACTAATACATAATGGGTAGGTAGATAAATCATGTTTTCTAATATTTTTGAAGAGACCTCAGACGTATCATCTCTTCTCAGTGTGTCTTGGTAGTCTTGCCCTCACTCTCCTCTCGTGCTCTTCTCGTCCTCTGTCAGATTCAGGATTCAAATACTTTATTGGCCATGGTGAAAGCATCTTTCATCTGCTCTAGCTTCTATAACACTTACAATTTAATCTCAATATGTCTTCTCATCTCTAATATTTCTTTGCTCTCTATCTCATATGGTGATGTGTTGGTCTATTGTGTCCCCTCTCTTTCTGTGCGACTACGTCTGGCTGGCATTTCTCCTCTCTATCTTCTCTCTCTCTCGTGCTCTCTATCTCTCTGATCTCTCTCTCTATCTCTACTCCTCATCTCTCTATCTCGTCTCTATCTCTCTCTCTCTACATCTCTCTTGCTCTCTATCTTCCCTCTCATCTCTCTTCTCTCTCCTCTCTCTCTCTCTCTCTGTCTCTCTCTCTCATCTCTCTGTCTCTCTATCTCTATCTCTATGTCTCTCTCTATCTATCTTCTCCCTCTCTCTCTCTCTGTCTCATCCTCTCTTCTCCTCTCTCTATCTATCTCTCTGTCTCTCTCTCTCTATCTCTATCTTCTCTCTCTCTATCTCTCTCTACCTCTCTCTCATCTCTCTGTCTCTCTCTCTCTCATCATCTCTCTCTCTCTCTATCTATCTCTCTGTCTCTCTCTCTCTATCTTCTTCTCTGTCTTCATCTCTTCTCTCTCTCTCTATCTCTCTGTCTCTCTCTCTCATCTATCTGATCCTACTCTCTTCTCTCTCTATCTATCTCTCTGTCTCTCTCTATCTATCTCTCTGTCTCTCTCTCTCTATCTCTCTCTCTCTCTCTCTCTATCTCTCTGTCTCTCTCAATCGACAATTAATTGAAATACATGCTATAATTCATTCAAATAAATGTGGTCTTACCGCACTATTTCATCTCTGTGTCTGATTTGAAGCGGGCAGAATGCTGAGCTAACGAGTCGTAACTGACGAAAATAACCGTCATTTTTACCCATTCGGTCAAATATTGCGCTGCAAAGAGCAAGACAAGTTTTAACTGGTCTATAACTTGGCAAATGACCATGGAACAAGCGGAATAATCAACGGCTAGACGTGCATTAAACGATTTGAATGCACTTCGCGTCGGGCGGTTCTTCGCCTCCACATCGTGCATTCAAATCGTTTAATGCACGGCTAGCCGTTGATTATCCCTTACATATATATATATATATATATATATATATATATATATATATATAACACACAAAAACACATACACACTGCTGCTCAAAAGTTTGGGATCAGTAAGATTATTAATGTCTCTTCTGCTCATCAAGGCTGTATTTATGCATTCAGATCAAAAATACAGTGTGAAATCTTATTGCAATTTTCTAATATTTGTTTTCTATTTTAATATACTTTAAAATATAATTTATTTCTGTGATCAAAGCTGTATTTTCAGCATCATTACTGCAGTCTTCAGCGTCACATGATCTTCAGAAATCATAATAATATGCTGATTTATTATGAGTGTTGAAACTCTTCATATTGTTTTTTGGAACGTGATATTTTTTCTTTGATTCTTTGATGAATACAAAGTTAAAAAGCAGCATTTGTTCAATATTGAAATCTTTTCTAACAATATAAGTCTTTACTATGAATTTTTATTCATTTAACACATCCCTCCTGAATAAAATTATTAATGTCTTAAAAAAAAATAAAGAAAAAATGTACTGACCCCAAATATTTGAATAGCATTGTATATTGTAACACAACATTTCTTTTTTAAATAAATGCTGTTCTTTTTAACTTTTTATTAATCAGAGCATCCTAAAACAAATATCACAGTCCCAAAAAAAATATGAAGCAGCAACGGTTTCAACATTGATAATAAATCAGCATATTATTATGATTTCTGAAGATCATGTGACACTGAAGACTGCAGTAATGATGCTGAAAATACAGCTTTGATCACAGAAATAAATTACAGTTTAAAGTATATGAAAATAGAAAAATTTTATTTTAAATTGCAATAATATTTCACAAAAATACAGTTTTTTTTCTGTATTTTTATCAGATACAATCTTGATGAGCAGAAGAAATTTCTTTAAAAAAATTAAAAATCTTACTGATTCCAAACTTTTGATAGGCAGTGTATATATACACATACACTATATTGCCAAAAGTATTGGCACCCCTTCTTTAGAACAGAAAAATGCACTTCCAAATCTGTGGCAACAACGATGGGAACATAATTCATGTATTTAAAAATTGTATTTCATCTCTGTAGCAACAGTTTTGTAAGTGTCTAAAATGACTGAACCCATATGTACAAGTCATTGGTGTTTGGTGATGAGTTTTTGTCTCAAGGTCTGCATTTACAGTCACACCAGAGGTGTTAAACTGGGATTAGGACTTGGTTTTATGCAGACCAGTCAAGTTCTTCCACACTGACTCAATCAATCATTTTCTTTTTGAACCTTGTCTTATACACAGAGACATTGTCATGTTAGAATAGAAAAGAGTCCAAACTGTTGCTATAATATTAGAAGCACACAATTTCCTAGAATATCATTATATGCTTTAACATTAAGATTTGTACTCATAGAAATTACTAAAGTAGTCAAACCTGTTCATTAGAAGGGGTGCCAATACTTTTGGCAATATAGTGTATATATATATATATATATATATATAAAATTGCTAATTTCTCTGGATTTAAACATTCTTCGAAACATTTGGGATAATGTAAGTACACAAGTCAGCAAAATATATATCACTGTTCTAATGGTTTTTGGATATTTTAATTAAAAAAAAAACAACAAGACAAAAATACTGAGGATGAGCATCATTTTTTGCAGGCCTTACTGGGATTTATTATTTTTGAATGGTGTAAAGAGTCTCTATATGAAGGTTATTGATAACTCAGAGGGATTAATGACAACAGCTGAGGTGGAGTAAGTTATATATATATATATATATATATACACTATCAGGTCATGTCTATGATAAAGATGTATGAGGCTTATGTCAGGAAACTCACGCTGATGTGAGACTCTTCCTCTCTCCTCCTCTTCATCAGACTCACGGCTGTTTCTCTCAGTCGTCTCATCTCGTCTCTCTGCTGCTCGTTCAGCTGACAAACACACACTCATTAACATACAGTGGCATGCAAAAGTTTGGGAACCCCTTGTAGAATCTGTGAAAATGTGAATAATTTTAACAAAATAAGAGAGATCATACAAAATGCATGTTATTTTTTATTTAGTACTGTCCTGAGTAAGATATTTTACATAAAAGATGTTTACATATAGTCCACAAGACAAAAAAATAGCTGAAATTATTCAAATAACCCCCTTCAAAAGTTTGTGAACCCTTGGTTGTTAATACTGTGTGAGGTTACCTGATGATCCACGACTGTTCTTTTGTTTTGTGTTGGTTGTTCATGAGTCCCTTGTTTGTTCTGAACAGTTGAACTGAGCTGTTCTTCAGACAAATCCTCCACGTTCTGCAGATTCTGCAGTTTTCCAGCATTTTTGCATATTTGAACCCTTTCCAGCAGTGACTGTGTGATTTTGAGATCCATCTTTTCACACTGAGGACAATTGATGGACTCAAACACAACTATTAAAAAAGGTTCAAACATTTACTGATGCTCCAGAAGAACACACGATGCATTAAGAGCCGGGGGGTGAAAACTTTTGAACAGGATGATTTCCAACTTTTTTCTTTTGTTGAAATATATATATATTTTCCATTTATTACTGCCCTTCGGAAGCAACAGAAGATACTTGCATGTTTCCCGGAAGACAAATTAAGTACAATTTACCTTGATCTTCAAATTCAAAAAGTGTTCACCCCCCGGCTCTTAATGCATCGTGTGTTCTTCTGGAGCATCAGTGAATGTTTGAACCTTTTTTAATAGTTGTGTTTGAGTCCATCAATTGTCCTCAGTGTGAAAAGATGGATCTCAAAATCATACAGTCACTGCTGGAAAGGGGTCAAATATGCAAAAATGCTGGAAAACTGCAGAATCTGCAGAACGTGGAGGATTTGTCTGAAGAACAGCTCAGTTCAACTGTTCAGAACAAACAAGGGACTCATGAACAACCAACACAAAACAAAAGAACAGTCGTGGATCATCAGGTAACCTCACACAGTATTAACAACCAAGGGTTCACAAACTTTTGAAGGGGTTATTTGAATAATTTCAGCTATTTTTTTGTCATGTGGACTATATGTAAACATCTTTTATGTAAAATATCTTACTCAGGACAGTACTAGGGACTTGTATGATCTCTCTTATTTTGTTAAAATTATTCACAGATTCTGCAAGGGGTTCACAAACTTTTGCATGCCACTGTATGTGCATGTGTAATGAGCGGCTGGGAATATGATGATGAATATGATGATGATTCTCATACCAGAGGAGGAAGAACTGGAGCTCCATGAAACACGATCACTGATGAAGGTGTGGTCTGCGGCTCATCATCATCATCGTTATGAGTGTTATAATATCTCTGGATGAAATCTTCATAACTCTCCATGGCACTGGAACACAGCTGAGACAAAACACACCATACTGAGAGAAATCACGATATTAAACTGATATGAGATGATAAACAGACTCATATGGAGCACTAAACCAGTCATATTGAGGTGTATACATCATCTGAAAGATGAATAAATAAGCTAGTTATAAGTTATGATAGGATAATATTTGTAAATCTGGAATCTGAGGGTGCAAAAAAATCAAAATATTGAGAAAATCACCTTTAAATTAAGTCTTAGCAATGCATATTACTAATCAAAAATTAAGTTTTGATATATTTACGGTAGCTAAATACCTTCATGGAACTTTATCTTAATATCCTAATGATTTTTGGCATTAAAGAAAAATATAATTTTGACTCATACAGTGTATTGTTCGCTATTGCTACAAATATACCTGGTTTTGTGCTCCGGAGTCATATTTATGATGATTTCTTTGTTAAAATCTGCTGAGAACTGAACACACGCTTCACCGAATCACTTTATTAAAGTTTCTAACAGAGTAAAGCAGAAGTATTAAAGATAAATCATATCTCTGAGCGATTTAACGTTACCTGTGTGAAGTCGAATCTTCCTCAGTGTGTTTACACTCGAGCACTTCCGCTTCCGCTCACGATAACGACCGTTAAAAACGGACCGGAGTTCCTCAGCATTTGAATCCGGACTGTTTAAATCTAAACAACTATATTCATAATATTCAGATCTTATATCTTAAGATTTTGTTTTTTGTCAGGAAACAATTATTTTTACCTCATTCCGCTTGTTCCATCCCGTTTTACTAACCGTGACGCCACGCGGCATTTGAATTTGCGGAAATCTCTAACAGCACTCAGACCCGATACGGATATAGTTCTACAAGTTGATTATATCAAGGCTAATTATTTTAACATTTTAAATTATTGTGAGTCGGTTTTCTAGTCGTGACGCCAGCAGGGGTTGTTGGTGAGCCTTAGAGCGGCTGGAGTTCCGGAGAGGAGATACGGTATGTGTAGTCTGATTATATCATAGTATTGATTGTATATAACAGTGTTTGTGTGTGTGTGAGTGAAGATGTGTGTGTGATGAGTATGTGTGTGTGTGTGTGTGAGAGAGAGTGAGTGTGTGTGTGTGTAGAATGTTTAGAGAGAGTGTGATGTGATGTGAGTATTAGAGATGTGTGTGTAGAGTGTGTGTGTGTGTGTGTGAGAGAAGACGAGTGTGTGTGTGATGAGAGTGTGTCTGTGTGTGTGTGTGTGTGTGTGGTGTGTAGAGAGAGATGTGTGTGTGTGTGTGTGTGTGTGTGAGTAGAGAGAGTGTGTGTGTGTGTGTGTGTGTGTAGAGAGAGTGTGTGTGTGTGTGAGAGAGGTGTGTGTGTGTGTGTGTGTGAGAGAGTGTGTGTGTGTGTGTGTGTGAGAGAGAGTGTGTGTGTGTGTGTGTGTGTGTGTGAGAGAGTGTGTGTGTGTGTGTGTGTGTGTGAGAGAGTGTGTGTGTGTGTGTGTGTGAGAGTGTTGTGTGTGTGTGGTGTGTGAGAGAGTGGTAGTGTGGTGTGTGTGTGTGTGTGTGAGAGATGTGTGTGTGTGTGTGTGTGTGTGTGTGTGTGTGAGAGAGTGTGTGTGTGTGTGAGAGAGTGTGTGTGTGTGTGTGTGTGTGTGTGTGTGAGAGAGTGTGTGTGTGTGTGTGTGTGAGAGTGTGTGTGTGTGTGTGAGAGAGAGGGTGGTGTGTGTGTGTGTGTGTGTGTGTGTGAGAGAGTGTGTGTGTGTGTGTGTGTGTGAGAGTGTGTGTGTGTGTGAGAGAGTGTGTGTGTGTGTGTGTGTGTGTGAGAGATGGTGTGTGTGTGTGTGAGAGAGTGTGTGTGTGTGTGTGTGTGTGTGAGAGAGAGTGTGTGTGTGTGTGTGTGTGTGTGTGTGTGTGTGAGAGATGTGTGTGTGTGTGTGTGTGTGTGAGAGAGGTGTGTGTGTGTGTGTGTGTGTGAGTGCACGAAATGAGCAAACTCTGTAAAATCATCTCATTTAATCCTGTCATTAATTCTGTCTTTCACAAACAAACACTGAGGAAAAGATTTCATTCAGATTCTTTTAAAAATAGAAATTACATTTATATGAAAGTACTAGTACCAAACTGAGTACAGAAATATTAAAAACATTTAGATATGCTTAGATTGAAGCTTTAATAAAAGCAGCATACATTAACCATTACACACACACACACTCACACACACACAACACACACACACACACTCACACACACACCCACACTCACACAACACACACACACACTCACACACACACACACACTACACATCTCACACACACACACACACACTCACTCTCTCAACACCACACACACACACACACACACACACTCTCATCACACACACACACACACACTCTCACACACACACACACTCACACACACATCACACACACACACTCACACATCACTCACACACACACTACACACACACACACACACACCACACATCACACACACACTCACACACACACTCCACACATCACACACACACACACACTCACACTCTCACACACACACACACTCACACACACTCACTCACACACACACTCACACATCACATCACACACACTCACACACCACACACACACTACACACACTCACACTCACTCACTCACACACACACACACACACACTCACACACAACACTCACACTCACACACACTCACACATACACTCACACACCACACCACACTCACACACACACACACACACTCACCACACTCACACACATCACAATCTCACACACCACACTCACACTACACTCACACTACACACTCACACACACACACACTCACACATCACTACACTCACACATCATACACACATCACTCACACACACACACTCAACACACACACACTCATCACACACACACATCACACTCACACACTCACACTACACACACACTCAACTCCACACTCACTCACACATCACACTACACTACACTCTCCAACACTCTCATCACTACACACACACACTACATCACTACATACACACTACTCACACACATCACACATCACACACCACACACAACTACACACTCACTCACACTCCACACCTCACACATCACACCTCACACTACACACGTCTATAGTACAGCATGATTTGTGTTCACTATAGACAATTAATATATTTCTCTCTCATATATATATACACATTATATTTATCACTATTTATCAAAATAATTATTTATTTTATATGTATATGGAAATGTATATAAATACATAAAAATAAATAAATATTTTGATAAATATTATAATTGCAACAATTGTAAATAAATATTTATATTAGTGCTGTCAAAAGTTCTTTATTTACATAATATATGAGTGTGTACTGTGTATATTTATTATGTATATATAGATGAGGGATTCCAGAGAGGAAGTGACATCACCGAGGGTCAGACACACGTCTCCAGAGAGGAAGTGACATCACCGAGGGTCAGACACACGTCTCCAGACGTCCCTCAAGACTCTGTCATGTTTTACTAATGTCAGGCCAGAAATACTCCCGCCGAGAGCTGCTTCAAACTAGGTCATCTGCTACCTTTCTGTCTCTCTCTCGCTCGCTCGCTCGCTCGGGAAAAAATAATAAAATAAAATGTGGCACACCTAAAAAAAGGCTTCAATTCAGGAATATGTCTTATGCGTGTTAAATTAGGTCATTAACGCCACACTCATCAGACATAAAACCAGCTGTTTTTCAAAATGTATTTATTAGTCATATACAAAATAAACTAAGCTGTATATCAACAAACATACAGTATATACATCAATAAATTAAAGACGCCCGACAGTTAATTTCATCGTTATATACCAATACATACTTATCTACAAATTGCAAAAGTACAATAACTTAGTTGATAAATACTTACAATTAAATGGACTTTCACGGTATCTATATTTCTCATACGAAGAACTATGATATCTTATTTTAATACACCCCATACAGAAAAACAACATTTGCAATTTATAGCTTGATATTTCTGACCGAGTCCAAAGAGCTTTGAGTCATAAAAGGGGGGGGGGGGGTTAAATTCAACATTATTAAAGTCCGTGTAAAGTCAATATTAAATATGTATTCTGAGTTTATCACACCACAGAAAAATGTGTTATTAACCACTCAGATGACTTGTGAATGCTAAAAAACACCATTAAAATCTTTGAAAAAGTGTGTGTGTGTGTGTGTGGTGTGAGTGAGTGTGTGTGTGTGTGTGTGTGAGTGTGTGTGTGTGTGTGTGAGTGTGTGTGTGTGAGTGAGTGAGTGTGTGTGTGTGTGTGTGGTGGTGGTGTGTGAGTGAGTGTGTGTGTGTGTGAGTGAGTGTGTGAGTGTGTGTGTGAGTGTAGTGTGTGTGAGTGAGTGGTGTGTGAGTGTGTGTGTGTAGTGAGTGAGTGTGTGGTGTGTGTGTGTGAGTGAGTGTGTGTGTGTGTGTGTGTGAGAGTGAGTGTGTGTGTAGAGTGTGTGTGTGTGTGTGTGTGAGTGAGTGACTCTGCTCTCAGACGCTAGGGGCGTGTCCACCGGCGGTGCTGAAGCCACGCCCACTCGCCGTCTCCCTCAACTGTCTCCAGCAGCTTATTTAATAATTAGACCGAGCTGTATTATGCATTTATGTGACAAAGGCATAGCTGGATAACAAACTGTAGGCTGTAGTAACTTGACAGTAACTCACGATTGAGCCGGATGCTAATGCGTTCTAGTTATTAGGTGTGTTTGACTCGAAGCAGCGCTGCAGAACGATCAGTGTGTGATATCAAATTAATGAGAGCGATTGGAAAGCATCTGCTCTCTGTAGCTCTCGCTGTACTTTAATGTCTCACACTGATTGGTCTGCAGCGCTGCTGCAAGAGAACACACCTCTTATAGTGTTGGGGGCGGGGCCGAGTCATGAGTTAGCCCCGCCCACAAAATCCTGATCACGTGAAAACTGTTTAACAGTCTAACTCCACAATTAAGTCCTACATAGTTCAGTCTTTGTAACATGTTTCAGCAATGCATTTATAGCAATGCATTCTCAGAATTGACTTTACACGGACTTTAAGAAGCCGAAGTGCATCTAAAATCATGTTATTTCACCTCTACAGAACACAAATAGTGCTCTATCCTCGTTTTATCAATCAGAGTCGAGGAAAAGTCACCGAAAGCAGCTAAACGTCTCTCTTAAACCCCTCAGAAATCACTCTTTGAAGACCCCAAACTCGTTTTTCTTCAACCTGAAGCGAAGCTTGTCTTAATAACGCACGTCCCACGAGAGAGAAAGAGCAGAAACACATCCGAGTCCGTGACAAGAACGAATAGAAGTCAAGATAATGTGGATTCTGAGGGTTTGTGGGAGAAGTAGGACAAAGCTGGAGATTCAAAGGTAGTTCAGGCTTTGCTCGGATTCATTAAAAACTATCAGAGACACTTTTGGTAAGATTGCGCTGCAAAAAATGCTGTATTTGTGTCTTGTTTTCCAGGGTTAATGAATCTAAACATCCTTAAATCAACATGCACTTACACTCTTAAATATAAAGGTGCTTTACGATGCAAGAATAATCTTTTTTGAGTCTAAATGGTTCCATAATGAAGCTTTAACATCTGAAGAACCTTTCTGTGTCACAAAAGCTTATAAAAAGGTACTGAATGGTTCTTTGTGGAACCAAAAATGGTTATTTTATGGCATCGCTGTGAACAACCTTGCAAGCAGCTTTATTTTTAAAAGTGCACTTAAGATGCAAAATGAATTCAGATATTAATTAAACAATTAAAGTCACATTCAATGGAAAACCAGATGATTTTTCTGGCTCCATTGGTGGATTTGTTTTCTTGTTTTTAATGAAATCAATTAAAATTTAAAATCTTATTTAAAAAAAAATTAAAAGTAGCAATTAGGTGAGTTTATGCTTAAAATAAGGTTAAGTTTTAAGGTTAGGTTTTCTGAAAAATGCTTTCAAAAGTGAGTTTACGCTGAAAACAAGAAAAGAAATCAGTCAATGGAGTCAGAAAAATCAGCTTAATTCATAGGAAAAACAAGATGATTTTTATGACCCCAATAACTGATTTAAGTCTCGTTTTAAACAAACTCACTTAAGATTTTAAGTAAAAAAATAAAATAAAAAAAGTATCAAAATGAAGAGAGTCTGACCTTATTTTTTCTTGTTTTAAGCATGAACTCACTTAAGATTTGGAGCCATATTTTCTGAAAAATGCATCAAAGTTAAGTGAGTTTATGCTTAAAACAAGAAAAAATATCTGTTAATGGAGTCAGGAAAATAAACTTGTTTTTCCTGTGAATTAAGTAGATTTTTCTAATTGTTCTTGTTTTAATTATAAACTCACTTAAGATTTTAAATCTCATTTTATAAAAAAAAGAAAAAAGTATCAAAATGAAGAAAGTCTGACCATATTTTTATTTGTTGTAAGCATGAACTCACTTAAGATTTAGAGCCATATTTTCTGAAAAATGCATCAAAATTAAGTGATTTTATGCTTAAAACAAGAAAAAATATCTGTTAATGGAGTCAGAAAAATAAACTTAATTCATAGGAAAAACAAGATCATTTTTCTGACCCCAATAACTGATTTAAGTCTCGTTTTATACAAACTCACTTAAGATTTTAATAAAAAGTATCAAAATGAAGAGAGTCGGACTTTATTTGTTCTTGTTTTAAGCATGAACTCACTTAAGATTTGGAGCCCTGTTTTCTGAAAAATGCATCAAAATTAAGTGAGTTTATGCTTAAAACAAGAAAAAATATCTGTTAATGGAGGAAAAAAAATATTTTAGTTTTGTGTTTTTGAATTAGGTTTATTTTTTTCTAACCTTGTTCTTGTTTTAAACATAAACTCACTGAAGCTCTTCAGTCTTATTTTCTGAAAAATGCATAAAAGTAACTGAGTTTATGCTTATTTCTTTGTGTTTTAAGCATAAACTCCATAAACTAGATCTTATTTTCTAAAAAATGCATCAAAATTAAGTGATTTTATGCTTAAAACAAGAAAATATCTGTCAATAGGGAATGAAAAATAAACTTGTTTTTCCTTTGAATTAAGTAGATTTTTTCTAATTGTTCTTGTTTTAATTATAAACTCACTTAAGATTTTAAATCTCATTTTATAAAAAAAAGAAAAAAGTATCAAAATGAAGAAAGTCTGACCATATTTTTATTTGTTGTAAGCATGAACTCACTTAAGATTTAGAGCCATATTTTCTGAAAAATGCATCAAAATTAAGTGATTTTATGCTTAAAACAAGAAAAAATATCTGTTAATGGAGTCAGAAAAATAAACTTAATTCATAGGAAAAACAAGATCATTTTTCTGACCAATAACTGATTTAAGTCTCGTTTTATACAAACTCACTTAAGATTTTAATAAAAAGTATCAAAATGAAGAGAGTCGGACTTTATTTGTTCTTGTTTTAAGCATGAACTCACTTAAGATTTAGAGCCCTGTTTTCTGAAAAATGCATCAAAATTAAGTGATTTTATGCTTAAAACAAGAAAAAAAATCTGTTAATGGAGTAAAAAAAATATTTTAGTTTTATGTTTTTGAATTAGGTTTATTTTTTTCTAACCTTGTTCTTGTTTTAAACATAAACTCACTGAAGCTCTTCAGTCTTATTTTCTGAAAAATGCATAAAAGTAACTGAGTTTATGCTTATTTCTTTGTGTTTTAAGCATAAACTCTATAAACTAGATCTTATTTTCTAAAAAATGCATCAAAATTAAGTGATTTTATGCTTAAAACAAGAAAATATCTGTCAATAGGGAATGAAAAATAAACTTGTTTTTCCTGTGAATTAAGTAGATTTTTCTAATTGTTCTTGTTTTAATTATAAACTCACTTAAGATTTTAAGTCATTTTATTTAAAAAAAAGTATCAATATTAAGAAAGTTTGACCTTATTTTTTCTTGTTGTAAGCATGAACTCACTTAATATTTGGAGCCTTATTTTCTGAAAAATGCATCAAAATTAAGTGATTTTTATGCTTAAAAATATCTGTCAATAGGGAATGAAAAATGAATTTTGAATTAAGTATATTTTCTAATTGTTCTTGTTTTAATTATAAACTTGCATTATTTTCTGAACGACATCTTTGTCATGTTTCTTTCATAGTAAATGTGTCTAGATTTAAGTATTTAAGTGATTTAAGTGTTTTTCTCCTCGTGGGACGTGACCCTGTTTCTAACTAAACGCTGGGTTTCAGAGTAAATCTAGCGCTCGTCATCAATCGCTGCGATTATTCACGGACTACAACTTCAAGGACAGAAAACTACATTTCTACCGAGAGGTCGTGACCCCTCCCTACCGCCAGCTGATTTGCATATAGTTCACTTTAACACCAAGTCACCACGACGACCATAACGACAACAAACGTGAAGGAGCCGCTCCTCGTGGAAGAGAAGTTGATCAGAGGAGCGTCATTATCAGAGCGTCACGACAATCACATCATCATCATCATCATCGTTTGCGAGGAAGCTACTATTTTTTTTGTCTTCAAAACCGTTCGATACATCGCTTATAGAAACGCCACAAAACCGCCACAGCCGAAAAAACGGTTACGAAAGCAATGCCGAAGACTTGGTTACGAGACGATTTCACAGATTAGCCAGTCAGAGGAAGATATTTCTGTTGATTTACATCGAGAAATTAAAATAAAATCCTGTCGCACAAATATACAACCAATCCGTTCTTAAAATGCCAGACCGGACGAGACCAGACCGGACCAGACCAGACCGGATCAGACCAGACCGGACCAGACCGGATCAGATCAGACCGGATCAGATCAGACCGGACCAGATCAGATCAGACCAGACCGGATCAGATCAGACCGGACCAGATCAGACCAGACCAGATCAGACCGGATCAGATCAGACCGGATCAGATCAGACCGGATCGGATCAGATCAGATCAGATCAGACCAGACCAGACCAGATCAGATCAAACCAGACCGGACCAGATCAGACCAGATCGGACCGGACCAGATCAGACCAGACCAGATCAGACCAGATCAGACCGGACCAGATCAGACCAGACCAGATCGGACCGAGATCATTCAAAATCTGTTCAGATTGTCACAAGATTAAACTAAAAGATAAAGAACCTAATTTTTCAGAGCATTAATACTGCGTTCACATCATATCGCGAATATTACTGCAAATATCAGTCGCAAACATCACATCTTTACAAAAGATTATGTGACATCATGTAAAAATACAGGTAAAATGGAAGATTCTGCAACACATTTAAAACATAATTTAAATGCATATTATAAATGCTTCAGTATTTTTGAGAGCATACAGAGCTAAAAATCAATGTGCTGATGGAGTATTTCACAGTCATCAACAACTATGGTTGCAAAACAGCAGAAACTTTCCAGAATTTTTGGGGAAAATTTACAGGAAGTTTTCCACCCCTTTGCAACCACAACAACAACAAAGCAACACATAGATTCATTTCAGCATTACATGCATTATATATTAAAAAATAATATATTTTATTACTAAAAGCTGTTAGTAATAAATCATTTTTTGTGAATGTGAATTTTTGCAAATATGTGTCCCTGGAGCACAAAAGCAGTCATCAGTAACACAGGTATATTTGTAGCAATAGACAACAATACATTGTATGGGTCAAAATTATCCATTTTTCTTTTATGCCAAAAATCATTAGGATATTAAGATCATGTTCCATGAAGATATTTAGTAAATTTCCTACCGTAAATATATCAAAACTTAATTTTTGATTAGTAATATGCATTGCTAAGAACTTAATTTGAACAACTTTAAAGGTGATTTTCTCAATATTTTGATTTTTTTGCTCCCTCAGATTCCAGATTTACAAATATTGTCCTATCATAACAAACCATACATCAATGGAAAGATTATTTATTCAGCTTCTATAAATCACAATTTCAAAAAATTGACAATTATGACTGGTTTTGTGGTCCAGGGTCACATATGTTTAAATTTAATTAATTAAATACAATTATTTATTTATGCAATTTTTTTTTATTAAATAATTTAATCCCTCCCCCCCAATCAGAGGCATGGTGATTTATTACTAACAGCTGATTGCATTCAATTTAAATGATGTGCTCACACTTTTATATGGTTTGTAAGCCTGAGGAAGATCAGTTGACTGAAACATTGCTCATTAATATTTCTGTGACCATGCAAACATGTGTGTTCAAGTGTTTTAATGCGTTTCCGTTAATCAACTAGAAAAACTGATTGATTGATTGATTTGGATGTGCAAGGCACCACATATTTTTTTAGCATTATGTGCATTGCAATCATAACAATTTCAGAGTCCAAGGATGTTTTTACATAATTACAGTCTAATAATTACAGTAATTCTGAAGAGACGTGAACGCAGCATTACACCAGCTCTGAGTTTTACTTCTTTTCTTAAATGGACAAACAATTTGGCCCAAAAAAAAGAAAACGCAGATAGCGTCCTGAAACATTTTGGACAGTTTTAAAGGTTGAGAAAGTAATATTTTGAGCAGCGTCGCAGCATGAAGAGCAGCAGGAGCACATCGCTGGTTTAAACCAGTGCAGATAGAGTCACTTCCCTGGCATTTAAAGAAAACAACCCCAAAAAGAAGAAAAACAACAACAAATATAATATACCATAGAAACATTTTACACCCAAAAATATAAAAATCACACGGCACATAAAAGGACTCGAACGCAAGCAACGTGGCCGCGTCCCATACATCCCTCGCGTCCCATCCACTTAAACATGGAGCGCGCAAACGCTCAGAGGGGATTCTGGGTAAGCGGCGCTCGCCGCGTGCGTTTGTCTGAAATCAGAAGATAAGAGCATCACGTCGTAAACAACACCGCCACCTCACCAGTACAAATCACACCACACGCGCCTAGTCACTAGAAAAAGCTATTGACTTCAATAGTTAAGCCACTTTTGGTACAATTGCAAAAAAGAGAGCTATCAAACAACTTTATAGTTTTTTTTTAAATGTTTTATAAATAATGCAAGATACTCTGTCTTTTTTGTTTTATATATATATATATATATAAAATTCAAGACTCCACCATAAAGACAAAGATTCTTAAAATACGTTACGCAAATTTCACAGCAACAAAGTTATGGTAAAGCTTGTGAGATTCACCAGTTTATGTCACCCACCCGTCCTTCATTGATTTTTTATCTTCTTGTTTATAGTCCAAAAACTGGCACAGAACACACACAAAAAAATCTGGATTTACAGACAACGATAGACATCGTGAAGGTCACACAGCAACACAATACGTCGCATAACATAAACATGTTATTGCCTTGCCAATAAAAACAATCTCCTGTCCTGAAACGGACGAACGGAGCGCATAAACTGGTGGCAGATATTCTGATAGCTACCATATGAACAACATCAGCTGATTTGACTCCGCCTCCTCTCCTCCTGCCCGTCTGCGATTGGTCAGTGCATAAATGAGGCTTAGGTAAAGGGAGCTTCTCATTGGCTGATACTCTCCTACAGCAGAAGAGATTGGAAGTCCGAAGGGTTTAAAGTGTTTTGTGCCTGCAGTCCGTAAAACCAAAGGACGGAAAAATGGAGAAGAGAAAATCAACACAAACGCTGTATAAAAACTACAATATTACAATGACAAAGAACACACTTGGACCTCATATGAAACGATGTTTGTACAAAATTACAAATCTCACAGCAATACAACACACATCCACAAGGAAAATTTGGCTGCATGGTTTTAGATTCGAGTTTAGCAATTTGGAGATAGTTTTGGAAGCCCAAGTGAACTGACCGTCCTAGATGTGCTTTCCTTCTTTTGTAACCCAGAAAAGCCCACATTAGAGAGTACCGAAGGAGCATCCCGCACCTAAACCCTCATGCACTGACCAACCCGTCCAATCTGTGCACTACTAAGACCTCGCATCGGTTCTCGATTTAACTATCGTGATAACACTGGTGGCTCCCACCTTCCCGGGAACGAAGGGCCCGATGACGGAGGCCAAGGGCCCTCGGGAGGAGACGGGGACGGATGCGTTACAAACCGGGGCCACGGGCCCTCGGGCCACAGTTCTGGCGAAGCTCTGCAGAGCCTCGTATTTGGAGCGCAGTGCATCCAGCTCCACTTTCATGCTGGCGTTCTCCGAAGCCAGCTTCTCCACTTCCTGCTGAAGCTCCGCCTTCTGCCTCTCAAGCTCCTCCTTCTGCGTGACGCGCTTGACGCGGCAGCTGGCGGCGTAGCCCCGGTTCTTCAGCGTCCGCCGGCGCTGCTTCAGCTGAAGGATCTCTTCTTTGGTCAGGCCGCGCAGGTGCTGGTTGAGCTCGCGGACCGTCATGGACACCAGCTCATCGTCCGTCAGGCTCGTCCCGTTCTCGCCGGGCTCCCTCTTCACCTGAGAGTCCAGGAGAGCGCTAGTTAACATTCAACTTATTTAGAAGAACACAAAAAGATATTTTGAAGAATGTTGGTTACCAAACAGTTTTGGTTCCCATTGGCTTCCATTATATGGACATAAAATACAATGGAAGTCAATGGCAACCAAAATTGTGGGGTTACCAAAATTTTCAAAAATATCTTTGTTTGTCTTCTTCTAAATGTCTTCTAAGTATTTTGAAGAATTTTGGTTACCAAACAATTTTGGTTCCCATTGGCTTCCATTATATGGACAAAAAATACAATGGTAGTCAATGGGGACCATCAACTGTTTGGGTACCAACATTCTTCAAAAGGTCTTATTTTGGGTTCTTCTAAATATTTTAAAGAATGTAGGTAATCAAACAATTTTGGTTCCCATTGGCTTCCATTATATGGACAAAAAATACAATGGTGGTCAATGGGAACCAAAACTGTTGGGTTACCAACATTCTTCAAAATATCTTCTTTTGTGTTCTTTTAAATGTCTTCTAAATATTTTGTTGGGAACCAAACCGTTTTCTTCCATTATATGGACAAAAAAATACAGTGGAAGTCAATGGGAACCAAAACTAAAACATTCTTCAAAATATCTCCTTTTGTGTTCTTTTAAATGTCTTCTAAACACATCATCTTTTGTATTCTTTTCTAAATATTTTGAAGAATGTTGGGAACCAACTTTCGTTATATGGACAAAAAATACAATGGAAGTCAGTGGGGACCATCAACTGTTTAGTTCCCAACATTCTTCAAACTATCATCACACAGGTTTGGGAAAATAAAACAGTGACTAAATGAGGATCTTTTATAACATTTATAGCAGTCCACCCAAAAATATGTCATTCTGCCATTATTTACTCACCCTCATGTCATCAAGCAGTTTTGGTTCCCATTGGTTTTCATTGTATTTTTTGTCCATTTAATAGAAGTCAATGGGAGCCGAAACTGTTCTTTACCAACATTCTTCAAACTATCTTCTTTTGTGTTCTTCTAAATGGACAAAAAAATACAATGGAAGTCAATGGGATCCAAAACTGTTTGGTTGCCAAGATTCTTCAAAATAACGTCACACAGGTTCTAAACGACACAAGGTGAGTAAATGAAAGTAGTCCAACCATAAATAAAAATTCTGTCATTATTTACTCACCCTTGTGTCATCATTTCACCAAACAGTTTTGGTTCCCATTGACGTCCACTGTACTTTTTTGTCCATTTAATGGAAGTCAATGGGAACCAAAACTGTTGGGTTACCAACATTTTTCTAAAATATATTTGTTTGTGTTCTTCTAAATGTCTTCTAAATATTTTAAAGAATGTAGGTAATCAAACAGTTTTGGTTCCCACTAGTTTCCATTATATGGACATAAAATACAATGGAAGTCAATGGGGACCAAAACTGTTGGGTTACCAACATTCTTCAAAATATCTTCTTTTATCTTCTTCTAAATGTCTTCCAAATATTTTAAAGAATGCTGGTAACCAAACCGTTTCGGTTCCCATTGACTTCCATTATATGGACAAAAATTACTATGGATGTGAATGGGAACCAACATTTTTCAAAATATCTTTTGTGTTCATACAATTTTGGAATGACGGTGAGTAAATGATGATGATCATTAATGACCAAAAATGGACTAACCCTCATGTCATAATCAGTTCCCATTAAATTCCATTGTATTTTCTGTCAATATATTGAAATTCAATTACTAGCATTCTTCAAAATATCATTTATCATGTTCTGCAGTCAATCACACAGATCGGGAACAAGTTAATAATGACAGAATATTAATTTCTGGGAGGACTATCCCTTTAAAGACAGACTGCGCTCACCTTCAAGGCCTTGTTTCCTTTGTTAGTGGTCGTCATGCCACGAGGAACCGCTGCCAAGCCACGCAGATCTACAAAACAAACACGTATTAGACTGTGGGACACCGGGAATCTAGAACATTTGACGGGCGAAACTCGTTTAATCATGGAGCAGAGCTTCATATGAGCCAAGGATGAGAAACAGCAAGTGAAAGCAAAAGAGTTTTGATATCTCCTGCCACGTTTGAAAGGAACCCAGCCACTTTACTATGAAAAAAGAGCTGGACTAGTGAAAGTGATAACTTTGTACCCACGACTTCCTGTTTCAGACTTCCTCTGTGGTCGTGGCGGTTGGGAGCTTGATGCTCTACAACACTTTCTCTGCATCTGAGCCTCGCTGCATGCTGATAGGCTGCTGAGGAGCCAATAAGAGGAAGGAGAAGCTCTGAGGAGGAAGTGTGGCTTGGGCTGGGGTCCAGGGGATTACCAGCCGATGAAGAGCGAGCCGACAGCGATCCGAAATCTGGATCCCGAGGAATCGAGCCATAATGAGCCACAATCACATACATCAATACTGACATCGACTCATACAAACGGCATTAGAGTTTAGCAAACGTCTCATAAAAACAGAGTTATTTACAGTTATTTAGGGCTTATAGCTTTATTTTACAATTGATTTAATGATATCCAATATATATCTTAGTATATATGTATAAATTACTTTGTAGCCAGTTAGATTCTAAATGTTAAAATGTAACAATCTAGTTTAAAAAACTACGTTTTCCATGTTTTTAATATTTAATCATTTTCATTTGCACCAATGATAATAAGCAGCAATATTTACCTATATATATTTTTTCACTAAAACACCCTAGCAACTGCACAGCAACCTCCTAGCAACCATCATAATTTAATTAAAATGGAATCAAGAACAATTTAAATTGGGAAAAATGAAACTAATTTTATGGGACCCAAAGATTGATTGTGAAAGTTTTATGAATTCAATTGAGTTGGTGTAATTTTTTTATGACTAAAATTTAATTAAAATTGAAACAAGATAAAATTTAAAGAGAAACATTTGAATTTTACAAAGATAGAAAATTAATAAACAAACAAAACTGATTTCAGTGGGCTCAAATAATTAATAAATTGTTAAGTTTTATAGATTCAATTGAGTTGATAATTTTATAACATTTAATATAATATTTGATTTTTTAAAAATCCAGAAAAAATGGGCCCAAAGACTGAATAAATTCCTAAAGTTTTATGGATTCAATTGAGCTGATATGATTTTTTTAGACTAAAACTACAACCCCAAATCAGAAAAAGTTGGGACAGTATGGAAAACGCAAATAAAAAAAGAAAGTAGTGATTTCTAAATTTACTTTGACTTGTATTTCATTGCAGACAATATGAACACAAAATATTTCATGTTTTGTCTGGTCAACTTCATGTCATTTGTAAATATACATCCTTTCCTGTCATTCAGACCTGCAACACATTCCAAAAAAAGTTGGGACAGGAGCAATTTAGGGCTAGTAATGAGGTAAATTGGTTAAATAATGATGTGTTTTGAAACAGTTGATGTCAACAGGTGATTGTAATTATGATTTGGTACAAAAGCAGCATCCAAGAAAGGTCTAGTCCTTCAGGAGCAAAGATGGGCCGAGGATCGCCAGTTTGCCAACAAATACCTGAGAAAATTATTGAAATGTTTAAAAACAATGTTCCTCAAAGAAAGATAGGAAGAGATTTGGATATTTCACCTTCAACAGTGCATAACATAATTAAAAGATTCAAGGAATCTGGAGGAATTTCAGTGCGTAAAGGACAAGGGCGCAAGCCTAAGCTGAACAACCGTGATCTCCGATCCCTCAGGCGGCACTGCATCAAGAATCGTCATTCATCTATAAGCGATATCACCACATGGGCTCAGGACTACTTTGGCAAACCTTTGTCAAGTACCACAATACGTAGTTACATCCACAAATGCCAGTTAAAACTGTACTGTGCCAAAAGGAAGCCCTATGTTAACAGTGTCCAGAAGCGCCGTCGACTTCTCTGGGCTCGGAGGCATCTGGGATGGACCATCACACAGTGGAAACGTGTACTGTGGTCAGATGAATCAGTATTTCAGGTATTTTTTGGGAGGAATGGACGCCGTGTGCTCCGGACCAAAGAAGAAAAGGATCATCCAGACTGTTACCAGCAACAAGTCCAAAAGCCAGGGTCTGTCATGGTATGGGGTTGTGTCAGTGCCCTTGGCAAAGGTAACTTGCACTTCTGTGATGGCACCATTAATGCTGAAAAGTACATAGAGATTTTGGAGCACAATATGCTGCCTTCAAGAAGACATCTTTTCCAGGGACGTCCATGCATATTTCAACAAGACAATGCAAAACCACATTCTGCACACATTACAAAGTCCTGGCTGCGGAGGAAGAGGGTACGGGTACTTGACTGGCCTGCCTGCAGTCCCGACCTGTCTCCAATAGAGAATGTGTGGCGCATTTTGAAGCGCAAAATGCGACAACGAAGACCCCGTACTATTTCCCACCTTAAGACTTGTTTGCAGGAAGAATGGGACAAAATTACACCTGAAACACTTCATCACTTGGTGTCTTCAGTCCCTAAACGTCTTTTAAGTGTTGTGAAAAGGAATGGCAACATTACAAAGTGGTAAATGCTTTACTGTCC
>JALXFT010003481.1:95000-110000 GCA_023376895.1 Aspiorhynchus laticeps
CAGATTTAGAAATCTAGTCAATCTTTAATAAAACTTGAAATCAGTTTTATTTTCACCTGAAATTCCATTTTTTCTCAATTTGTTTTTTTCTGGATTCCATTTTAATTCCATTTTAGTAATTAAAAAGAAAAAAAACATAAAATCAACTGAATTCATTCAACTTTAATCAATTATTAAAATTTTGGGCCATGAGAAATCTGTTTTGTTTTAACCAATTATTTTTTTTTATTATTATTTTTTTTTAAGTAATTTTTTTCTGGGTTCTGATTTAATTAAATGTTAGTCAGAAAAAAAACTAATCAATTGAACTCATGAAACTTTAACAAAATATGAAATCTTTGGCATCTATAAAATCAACATTTCCCCCCGAATTCAATTTTTTCCCGATTTTAATTTCTCTTTTTCATTTTAATTAAATTTAAATAATAAAAATATTAAAGTCAACTGAATTCATAACAGATTATTTAACCTTTGGACCTTATGAAATCATATTTGCCCCCCCAAAAAATTCCATTTTTCCCATTTAAATTTTTCTGCATTGTTTTAATAAAATTTTAGTCATAAAACTTCAACAGTTTATGCAATAATTGGGCCCCTGATGAAATCAGTTGTATTTTTCCTGTCAGTTTTATTTAAAGTCCTGTCAGTGATGAGACAGACAGACAGAAAAACAAGTTCAGTGACTGTAGACAGATAGTGGCTCTCCTGACCCGTCATGAATCCTGACGCTATGAATACAATCACATCAAAGAAGTCACAACATCAGCAGGGAAGCTACACGAGTCTACAGACACACACAGATTAGACTGAAGGACACACACACACTCTCACACTCACACACACATACACTGACACGACACACACACACACTCTCACAACCACACACACACACACACACACTCTCTCACACACACACACACACTCCTCACACTCATCACACACACACACACACACACACACTCTCTTCACACTCACTCACACACACACACTCACACACCACACTCACACTCACTACTCACTCACACACACTCACACACACATCACACTCACACTCTCACACACACTCCAGACTCACACACACACACCACACACACACACACACACACCACACCTCTCACACACACACACCTCTCACACACACACACACACTCTCACATCACTCACACACACCACACACTCTCACACACACACACACACTTCACACTCACACACACTCTCACACTCACTCACACACACACACTCTCACACACACACACACACACTCTCACACACACACACACACACTCTCTCACACACACTCACACTCTCACACACATCTCAACTCACACACACACACTCACACACACACACACTCTCACACCACACACTCTCACACACACACCACACTCTCACACTCACCACACACACGCACACACTCTCACACACACACACACACACACACTCTCACACTCACACACAACACACTCTCACACACACACTCTCTCACACACACACTCTCACACACACACCTCTACACACACACCACACTCTCACACACACAGGGTCTCATCAGAGTGAATGTGAGTGGGCGGGGTTTGTGTTTCCCCTCCCCTATCCACCGCCTTTATCACTGTGTCCACCAATCACGTGTGCTCATCGAGGACGCCCTGCTGTGATTGGACACATCATTGTATTTCACATCGTCACTGAAGATTTAATTCAGAAAATAAAAAAGTTTTAGAAGATACGCGAGTTGCAGCATTTATTGTTGTGCTGCCCCATTAAATTAGCTTTAACTTTTTCCAAATTCAGTTTTTCCCCATTTATATTTTTCTGGATTCCATTTTAATTAAGTTATCATTATTATTATTAATCATTTAAATTGTATTATTATCACTATAGGAAGTACTTTTTACTATAAATTATTTTATTATCACAATGGTAATATATTTATGTCATAATTTCCTCAAGTTAAACTAAACTTTTAATTTAGTGGTTGTGTAGTGAAGAGCTTTGAGTTTCTGTGTGTATCTGATGATTGTGTTTAATGTTGTACTTCATCAAGTTCATGACTGATCTGTGTGTAGTGTGTGTGTGTGTGTGTGTTCTGTGATGTGTGTGTGTGTGTGTGTGTGTGAGTCTGTGTGTGTCTCTGTGTGTGTGTGTGTGTGTGTGTGTGTTCTGTGTGTGTGTGTGTGTGTGTGAGTCTGTGTGTGTCTGTGTGGTTCTCTGTGTGTGTGTGTGTGTGTGTGTGAGTCTGTGTGTGTCTCTGTGTGTGTGTGTGTGTGTGTGTGTGTGTGTGTCTGTGTGTGTGTGTGTGTGTGTGTGTGTGTGTGTGTGTGGTGTGTGTGTGTCTCTGTGTGTGTGTGTGTGTGTGTGTGTGTGTGCTGTGTGTGTGTGTGTTGTGTGTGTGTGTGTGAGTCTGTGTGTGTCTCTGTGTGTGTGTGTGTGCTCTGTGTGTGTGTGTGTCTGTGTGTGTGTGTGTGTGTGTGTGTGTGTGTGTGAGGCTGATGAAGGGCGTCTGCAGACCGGTATCACAAGCTGAAGTTCCTCAGAGGACACGCAGGTTAATATAATGACACACACAGTCTGTTTAATATTCATCTGAGACGAGACGAGAGGACACCCGCTGCTAGACGCACAAAACACATTACCTCTGATAAAGGACTTACGCCGTCCTCTGACTGCGTGTGTGTGTGTGTGTGAGGATGAGGAGGGTGCTGTTGCCGTGGTAATGGGGGATTCTTCCTCACTGACCCAATAGACAGCAGAGACACACACACACACACACACACACAGAGAGACACACACACACACACACACAGAGAGAGACACACACACACAGAGAGAGACACACACACACACACACACACACACACACACACATCACACATACATACATACATACACATTCACACACACAGACTCTCTCACACACACACACACACACACACACACACAGACACACACACACACACACACACACACACACACACAGCAGACACACACACACACACAGACACACACACACACGAGACACACACACACACACACACACACACAAGAGAGAACACACACACACACACACACACACACAAGAGCAGAGACACACACACACACACACACAACAAGAGACACACACACACACACAACACACACAGCACACACACACACACACACAGACACACACAGCACACACACACACACAACACACAACACAGACACACACACACACACACACACACATACACATAGAGAACACACACACACGCACACATACACATAGAGACACACACACACACACATACACATAGAGACACACACACACATAGAACACACACACACACAGCTAGTCAGATCACTACATACACATCAGATCACACACACACAATCAACAGCTGTCAGTCTAATTTCTATCCCAATTCAATCACACACACGCAATCAACAGGAGTCTAATTTCTATCCCAATTTAATTATAAATGTCACAGAGCAATACCTATCAGATTTAATCTGAGTGATTCTGCTTTAAAATATAAATAATATAAATATTAAACAAACAAACAAATAAATAAATAGTTACGTGTTAAGGTCACATGCAAAGATAATAGCCAAAATTTATTCCGATTCAAAAAGGATAAACAAATGAATACAAAGTTTAATAGGCAAAATAGTGTGTGTGTGTGTGTGTGTGTGTTTGTGTGTGTGCGTGCGTGTCTCTGTCTCTGTGTGTGTGTGAGTGTGTCTGTGTGTGTGTTGTGTGTGTGCGAGTGTCTGTCTGTCTGTCTGTGTGTGTGTGTGTGCGTCTTTGTCTGTCTGTGTGTGTGTGTGAGCGTGTGTGACTCTCTGTGTGTGTGTGTGTGTGTGTGTGCGCGAGCGTGTGTGCGTGTGTATGCGAGTGTGTGCGTGTGTGTGTGCGCGAGCGTGCGTGCGTGTGTATGCGAGTGTGTGTGTGTCTCTGTGTGTGTGTCTCTGTGTGTGTGTGTCTGTGTGTGTGTGTGCATGTCTGTGTGTGTGTGTGAGTGTGAGTGTGTGTGCGCGTGTGTGTCTCTGTGTGTGTGCATGTCTGTGTGTGTGAGTGTGTGTGTGTGTGTGTGCGTGTGTGTCTCTGTGTGTGTGTGCATGTCTATGTGTGTGAGTGTGTGTGTCCATGTCTGTGTGTGTGAGTGTGTGTGTGTGTGTGTGGCGCGTGTGTATCCTTCTGTATGCTATTGTGTTTGCCATGGGTAGTATCACAAATATCATCACAACATTCAGGATATTGTATTATTATTATTTATATTAATCATTCTGCAGTCACTTAGTTTGACAAACTTCACTCCGAAACAACCAGAAAAGCAAAACTCTGAAGACAGAGAGAGTATTAGAGAGTAGAGAGAGAGACAGATAGGGATGAAGAGATACGAGAGAGAGAGAGAGAGAGAGCAGAAGGGATGAAGAGAGAGAGAGAGAGAGAGAAGAAGGATGAAGAGAGAGAGAGAGAGAGAGAGAGAGAGAAGGGATGAAGAGAGAGAGAGAGAGAGACACAGAAGGGATGAAGAGAGAGAGCGAGAGATAGAGAGAGAGAGAGAGAGAGAGAGAGAGAGAGAGAGAGAGAGAGAGAGCTGGGGGTTGTTGGGAAGCTCTCGGTCAAAACTGCCTCTTCAACACATTTGTGAAGCGTAGCGGAGGGCAGCAGGATTGGGGTCGAGCGAAGGAGAGGAAAACAACTGAACTCAGCAGCCGACGCCAGAAAACATGCAATTAGACAAAGTTCTGCTGCAGGACCTTCAGCAGCTCAACACTTACTGGATATACCAGTATTATGATGATTTAATGCTCTTTTCTAGACATTAAGATTCCTAAACACATCATTAAAGGGACGTTTCAGCCAAAAATTATTTTTATTTACTCACTCTCATGTATTTTCAAACCTGTATGACTTTCTGTGGAATTTAAAACAAGATATTCTGAATAATGTTGGAGTTTCGTTTCCCATTGACTTCCATTATATGGACATAAAACACAATGGAGGTCAATGAGAACCAAGTGTTCGGTTACCAACATTATTCAGAATATCTTCTGTTGTGTTCAATTTTGGGTGGAATATCTCTTTAAATATGACTATTATTTGCTTTTATTAAAAAAAACTAGGAAAATGTTGTATTTAAATTACATTGATTATTCTACATCATTTTAATTAGATTTAATATCTAACAAAATACTTATTTATTTGATTACATTAACTGTCTGAAATAGTGCCTCCCTTGAAGGAAAAAAAAGATGCTTATATAAACATTTTATATATAAATATTTTCTTATATATAAATATAAAAGCAAATGATAAATATTAAATTAATTTAATTTAATACATATAAGTAGTCACCTTTATTTATATCACGTTTTATACAATACTGATTGTGAGAAAGCAGCTTTACAGTGTCAACCGGAAAATAGTTTTATAATATATTTTTATATATATTTTATAATAGTTTATATAATAACTATAATATCATCAAAATTATATCTAGAAATATTTCTTTTTATAAATACATTTTTTAATTAAATATCATGAATAACTGTATTACATCAAAAATATCTAAAAAAATATTTTTATATAAAATAAAAAAAGCACATAAATATGAAATGACATTAATTTAATATATACGTATATAATATACTTGCATATTATTGCTCTTTTGTTGGTTTTGATTGCTTCTATTGTCCTCATTTGTAAGTGGCTTTGGATAAAAGCATCTGCTAAATGACTAAATGTAAATAATATATATAATTACTTTTAGTTATATAATAGCTATAATATATTATCAAAATCATACCTACAAATATTTTTCTTGTATCAAATAAAAAAAGCAAATAATAATGAATTAAATCAAATAAACATTGATTCTCATGAAATCTGTGAGGTCTATGTGTGTGCATATATACAGTAAGTATTAATATATGTAAAGATGGGCCAGTGATGCTCAGAAAGTGGGTCTCTGTCGCTCTGACCTACTTCTGCATGAAGGTTGATGTGAATAGGTGTGTTTGACTTTAAGCAGCGCTGCACAGAATGGTCAGTGTATGACATCACAGTACCGCGAGAGCGATAAGAGAGCCGACGGATCCTATGCTTTCGAATGGCTCTCGCGGTACTGTGATGTCATACACTGACCATTCTGTGCAGCGCTGCTTAAAGTCGAACGCGCCTAATGTTAGGTCTGCGGGTGACGTCACGCGAGTCACGTGACTGATGTGAGGGTGTGGTCACATGACTGACGCGAGTCACGTGACTGATGCGAGGGTGTGGTCACATGACTGACGCGAGTCACGTGAATGATGCGAGGGTGTGGTCACATGACTGACGCGAGTCACGTGACTGATGTGAGGGTGTGGTCACATGACTGACCGAGTCACGTGACTGATGTGAGGGTGTGGTCACATGACTGACGCGAGTCACGTGACTGATGTGAGGGTGTGGTCACATGACTGACGCGAGTCACGTGACTGATGTGAGGGTGTGGTCACATGACTGACGCGAGTCACGTGACTGATGTGAGGGTGTGGTCACATGACTGACGCGAGTCACGTGACTGATGTGAGGGTGTGGTCACATGACTGACGCGAGTCACGTGACTGATGTGAGGGTGCGGTCACATGACTGACGCGAGTCACATGACTGATTGAGGGTGTGGTCACATGAATGACGCGAGTCACATGACTGATGTGAGGGTATGGTCACGTGACTGATGTGAGGGTATGGTCACATGACTGATGTGAGGGTATGGTCACATGACTGATGTGAGTCTGAGACTGGAGGAGCACAGGTGAGTGACGCTGTGAAGCCGATTTTATATTTTTAGTTAAGTCCAGTTTTAGGAGTCTTAATCCTGTGTTAACACTCTTATGCGTATTTCACGGAAGGCATCTCGAGGAGTTACCACACACGCACACACACACACTCTCTCTCTCTCACAACTCTCTCTCATCACACACATCTCCCTCTCTCTCTCTCACCACACACACACACACAACTCTCTCACAACACACACTCTCTCTCTCTCTCTCACACACACACACACACACACACACATCTCTCTCACACACACACACTCTCTCACACACACACACACACTCTCTCTCACACACACACACTCTCCACACACACACACTCTCTCTCCACACACACACTCCTCTCACACACACACACACACACACCTCTCTCTCACACACACACACTCTCTCTCACACACACACACACACACACCTAAAGAGATTGATCTGAAAGTGAAGCAGCAGCAAAAGAAAACCCCACATAACTAAACATCTCATTTAATACACTGTTAAAAATAAATAAATAAAATCATTATAAATAAAGATTATTGAAGTACGTTTTACAAGAACATACTATTTCAGTCTTTCTACTTCAAAATTTCACATTTAATGTAACGTGTAACTTGCCATTTCTTTAAAAAAATGGGATATTGTAGATTCTGAGCTGTTTTTATTCATTCATATTGATATTCTGAATTAATGTTGTTTTTTTTGAATGTAGTTTTGTTTGTGTAATTTGTATTTTGTGAAAAAGTCAATAAATATGTAGTTAAATAATAAAAAATATAATAATAATAATTATTATTATAAAAATAATAATAATAATAATTATTATTATTATATTTTTTATTATTTAACTACATGTATTTTGTGAAAAAGTCAATAACTATGTAGTTAAATAATAAAAAATATAATAATAATATATATATATAAATAATAAATAATAATTAATTATTATTATTTTTATTATTATTATTTTTTTATTATTTAACTACATGTATTTTGTGAAAAGTCAATAAACTATGCAGTTTAAATAATAAAAATATAATAATAATTATTATTATTATAAAGGTAAGTGTAAGTGATCAGTTAAAGTCATATGCAAAGTTTAACATGAAAAAGAAATGTCTAAAAATTCTCCACAGAACCCTGAGTGACAACCCTGTGATTTTACTACTGTACTGTACACCTGTGTTTCAAACATATTCAACCGAAAGCAGGGACACGACTCAATCAGCAAACAAACCCAAAACACTGCAGAAGAAACATGTCAGGTTTCATCTCATCTGCTGGAGACACAAACATCAGAGACGTGAGTCTCGAGAAACACACAGACAGAGAGACGGAAGAAGAGTAAAAGCATCAGGAGAGCTCAAAGGTGCAATTAGACGAGTGTAAGACGAGAGAAATCTCCTCAGCGCAGCAGAAAAACTGCTCCGTCAGGAAAGCCTGTGTTTTATAGTAAGGGCTTTTTCCAGCAGAGAGACTCGAGGGTTAATTTGGTTCTGTGAGGCTCACACAGATAAGTTAACAATCTCCTGCTCTGTGGCCGGTCAGCACAAACACAGACACATAAATAACACACAGAGGAGAGAATCAATCCTAACGACTTCTACACGAGCAGCGAAACATCTCTCAGAGACACAGAACCAGGGCTGGGTATCGTTCACGAAATTCCGATATCGATACCGGTTCCTGAACGATACTTTTTCCGATATCAGTTTTAACAAGATTACATTATCTCAAAAAACTTTGGTTTTATTTTTTCAGCTTGTTGGCATTTATACAGACTCAGACTCATCTCCTGAGCCACTGCACAAAGAAATATATCCAACACAATAAATCAGTGCAAATAATTTTAATAAAGCTAAAATAGTTTTCAGTTTACACTCGTGTGTGTTCGTTTTAAAACGCATCGCTCAGACAGAATCATCATTTCTATTCATTTATTCTAGGTTAAAGACTTCAAGAAATTGAAAATCTTTCATAAGTGGGTGTTTTATTTTCTTTCACCATGTGTTTTATTGTTATTATATTCTGTGTTGTAGTATGTCTAATTATTTGAATGCATAAAAACAACTTAGTTTATTCAAATTTATTCTCAAAATAGCCTTATGAAATTTTTATTTTTCCTCAGAAATTCTGTATCTGGTTTTCAAAATGAATGCATAAAACATTAATTTAATTTATCTAAAACACACACACACACACACACACACACACCTCTCACACACTCACTCTCACACACTCTCTCACACACACACACACACACACACACACACACTCCACACACACACACACACTCACTCAAATCAAACTTTATTTATTTTGGCAAACAAAATGTTACTATTAAAATTAAAACATGGAAGAAATGCTGTGTGATCATTATTTTTGTTTTAATAATTTTAATAGTAGCCTAGTAGTAGCAGTATGCACTGTCTGCTGAACAATATTAATATATTTCTGCTGTGTCTTCCAAATTAAACCGGACTTTTATTTTGAAGGGTTGCCGTGAATACCTTACAGTTCTGTGTGTATATGATATAATGCTAGTTAAATGCTCATGGAGTGACTCTCAGAGCAGTTCTGGAGATGCTGTTCATGTGTTTATGACCTCATTTAGACGGCAGACCGCGAGCGTCACGCGCGCCTAGTCTGTGTGTAGTAAACGAACCGCGCGATATAGAGAGCAGACTGATCCGTACGCTTCTGAATCGCTCTCGCGGATGTCAAACACTGATCGCGGCACGCCGCTTCTAGTCGAACACACCTGACGTTGATGAGATTAACCCCTTAGGTGTCGAAATCTGGTACCGAACTCGATACCCAGATACACAGAACAGACCGACACGCACACGAACAAAGACAATTACTGCTTCGTTAGTCATTTAACACGACACGGCTATTCTCATGATGAGAAATAGATTCAAATACAGCAAAATATGAAGAGAAAATCTATTCACTTCTATAAGAAAAAAATATAAATATGGCATCTTTTTATTAAAAATCTACTCAATTATATCAGTTGCAAAAAAAATATTATTATTCTCTTTGTGGATTTTTAACTGTGGGATACTGTAGTTTCTAAGATTTATTAATTTATTTCCTTGAAATATTGTTATTGTTATATATTAGATGTTGTTTATATATATATATATTAGTGCTGTCAAATGATTAATCGCATCCAAAATACAACTTTTTGTTTACATAATATATGTGTGTGTATGTGTATATTAATTATGTATATATAAATACACACACATACAGTATATATTTTGAAAATATTTACATGTAAATAATTATATTCATATAATTTATATTATATATAAATATATTTCATATATAAACATAACATTTTTCTTAAATATATACATGCATGTGTTTGTTTTTATATATACATAATAAATATACACAGCACACACATATATATTATGTAAATAAAACTTATTTTGGATGTGATTAATCGTTTGACAGCACTAAATATATATATATAAAAAAATATATATTATTGATTAATATTTTTAAATCAAACATATTAGTATAAGAGGAACAAAGAAGGACGTTCAAGCTGACAGCTCTTGAAATATTGCTATTCCAATATATTGTATGTTACTTATATATTAATATGTACATTGTGTAAACTCAAAATTGTCAGTTTTGTTGCGACTGTCTTCTGTGACCTGTTTTTTCCTCATGTGTCTTGATTTGATTTGTTTCACCTGCCTGTAATCAATTATGTCATATATAATATATATTTGGACAATATTTGGCTGAGATACAACTATTGAAAATCTGGAATCTGAGGGTGCAAAAAAATCTAAATATTGAGAAAATCATCTTTAAAGTTGTTCAAATGAAGTTCTTAGCAATGCATATTACTAATCAAAAATTAAGTTTTAATATATTTATGATAGAACATTTACAAAATATCTTTATGCAACGATCTTAACATCCTAATGATTTTTGGCATAAAAGAAAAATTGATAATTTTGAGCCATACAATGTATTGTTGTCTATTGCTACAAATATACCTGTGTTACTTATGACTGCTTTTGTGCTGCAGGGTCACACACACACACTCACTCACACACACACACACACACATATATAAAATGTGAAGCAAAACGACGACGGGTCTGGATGTTTTTCACATTTGGGACACTTGGACATCAGAGGTGTGCCGGCCGTCTCGCCCTCACTAACGAGCTCGTTTCCCTCCTTCTGTCGTGTTTGTGTAAAGACATTAGTGCGAGATCATCCTAACGCCATTAGCTTTCACACAAACGCTCAGAGAGCAAACGCAGAAGCACTAAACGCCACACCTGCACTGAACAGGTGAAGCCATGTTTCTCGTCTCCTGTCTGGATTTCACTGCTTCGGAGGTTCGTTTGGGGCGTGTGGAGATTGCAAGAGCAAGCAACACTTCAACACTGCGGGTAAAAACTGCAGCAAAGCGCAGCCGGGATGATGCAACTGGAAGACATCGTCCTGCGTGTAACTCCAGGCAAAGCAAGAACGCCATCAACCACTGGAAAGAGTGCAAGAGACATTATGAATATCCATATTTCACTGCGGCAGACACGCTTCCAAGAAAACTTTCCAACGAACGCCAAGCTTTGATGATTATCTTCCCAAACATTATTTGCTAAATCTATAATTGCAGGGAAATCAAACATCCACAAAGAGACCAAATGCTGATATGAAATATGAACACACACCATGTGTGTTATTAAGCATTTTCACTAGTGTTATTTAAACATATTTGTTGACCTTTTTCCAAGACGCTGACATCATTAAACACTAACTGTACATCAACATGCAATATTGCTGACAAAAAAATACATGTAGTTTAAAAATAAATAATTTCTTCAACAACAACAACAACAAAAAGAGGATCTCAATGAGTTTATATATTGTTTTATTATTAATTAATATTTTTAAGTCAAACATATAAGAGGAACAAAGAAGGACGTTCAAGCTGAGAGCTCTTGAAATATTGCTATTCGAATATATTGTATGTTACTTATATATTAATGTGTACATTGTGTTAACTCAAAATTGTCAGTTTTGTTGCGTCTGTGTCTTCTGTGACCTGTTTTTTCACCTGCCTGTAATCAATTATGTCATATATAATATATATTTGGACAATATTTGGCTGAGATACAACTATTTGAAAATCTGGAATCTGAGGGTGCAAAAAAATCTAAATATTGAGAAAATGAGTTTATGGTTGCGGTTGCCAGATATCAAGAGTGTAAATCCCCCTAATCAGAGTTCTCTCTTAAAACTATATTTTCTAAATGTGTGAAACTCTTTCAAGTCAGATAAACAAAAATAAATTGTCTGACTGCTAAGAAGTATTTGACGTTTCTTTCTTTTTTTTGACAAAAGTCATTTTCTATGCTTCGGTAGTGTTTATTTTACCCATGAAATATATTTATAATCAGGGTATCAGCATGCTGAATGAAATTATGAATCTTTATAATGCATAAAAATCAGGAAAAGCTGTCTTCAAAAAAAAAAAAAAAAAAAATCTACTTTGTATTTAATTTATAGTTACAATCTGGCAACCAATCTGCCATCAAACCTTCTCATAACAATCTGTAATAAATCTAAACATGATCTCGACTGTATTGTTTGCGATTGAGGCTGAATAATGCCACAATACAAAGCCTTTTGTTGTCGTTTTAATAGAAAGACATTAATATAATTTGGAATAATTATTAAAAGTCATTTTCTATGCTTCTGTAGTGTTTTATTTCACCCAATACATATTTATAATCAGGGTATCGGCATGCTGAATTAAATTATGAATCTTTATAATGCACAAAAATCAGGAAAAGCTGTCCTCAAAAAATATATTTTTTTAAATAAATAATTTTTCTAATTTGCATTTAACTTATATTTACAATCTGGCAACCAATCTGCCATCAAACCTTCTCATAACAAACTGTAATAAATCTAAACATAATCTCGACTGTATTGTTTGCGATTGAGGCTGAATAATGCCACAATACAAAGCCTTTTGTTGTCGTTTTAATAGAAAGACATTAATATAATTATTATGAATGTCTCTATTTCTGCTTTTGAGTTTTGCTGCTTTTTCATAATGTCGAGATTGTGTTTATATTTCTGATAATATAATATTAGGAAACTAGATGAGGTCAAATAAAGCAAGCCACATTCTCTTGATTTGTGCTTATATACACTATATAATATATATATTGTATAAGCAAAATACAATAATTCTGATGTAATTTCTCAAATGATGACAATCATGATCAGTACTTTCGTGCAAAATAACTGCGATTATCATTATGCAGGACTAAAACTAGACTAAACTGAAATAAAACAGCTGACAGATGCACATTAAAACAGGACCCGAGGGTTTGACTGGTAAACAACCTTTGTACAACCAAACAGCAACGCTCTGGCAACCGTCAGAATAGCTCATATATGTTCATGTAATCGTATGATAGGTTTGTTTGTGCTTGTGCTCTCGTTCTCTGGCGTTCGGACTGCAGTGGTTTGTGTGTTATTCCCGCAGCGTCTGTCTTTAAAACTATGCCACTGCATTACTATACTTGAGCTGTATCTTACAGCGGATTTCATCATCGCTCAAAGAGGCCATGAAAAAACAGACTTCATTGATCTACACACACACACACACTTTCCTCTTTTTTACACTAACTGAGAAAACTGTTTTCTGTGTGGAGCTCTTAGATTCACACACACTGACCTCAAATAACCTTCATCTCTGTCTGTCTGACCGCCGCTGTTACACACACTCATAAAGATGAACACACACACACACACACACACGCGCATGCAGTGGTTAATGATCAGCATGTGTGTGTGTTTACTCTATAGCACCTGACACACACACACACACAGTTCAACGTCTTTCCTGGAGTTTCATCAACCCTCCACCCAGATCTGCCCACAAACACACACACACACACACACACACACACACACACACACACACACACACACCTCAAGGCTAATGTGTGTGAATTCAAACTGCAAACACAAACATCAAACTGTTGCTGCTCTGCATATGTCTCTGTAAGCCCTTTCACACAGTAATACCAGTAAATTGCCATAAAATTACCGGAACGACTTTACCGGTAAATTCAAAGATGTGCTGTTCACACAGGTAACAACGTTCCGTCTTTTTTCCGGAAAAGCACCATTCACACATAGGTTTCAAATTACCGGTAAATTCTGTGACATCATTAACCAGAAACGACCTCTTAACGGCTGCCTCCCGGTGTTGTGTTTGTAAACATGAAGGGGTATAGTGGTCAGTGTTTTTGTTGATGTTTTCATTTTTGTATCAAACGTTCACATTCACGCAGCGATTTTGTCCCAGAGACGTCCATTACACGACTTCAACGCAAACTACACAGCGCGACAGTGTTGCCAGATTGGATGGACGATTTCCAGCCCAAAAGCTCACAAAAACCCGCCCAAAACTTTAACTGTCAAAATAATGTGATATAATTTAAATCAAGGTTGATAAGAGCCATTTTTAACTCCTTATAATGAAATAATGACGACAAAATATAAATATAATGCTAGATATATTTCCCATGGATCAAATCGTGGCAAATACATTAAAGAGAACCACCAAATATGATTAAAATATGCAAGCAGACACTGTCAAAACGGCAATCAAGAAATTAACCGATACCCTCGAAAACCACATGCATCATTTTCAGTGTCAACAGAATTTAAATGCAAACAAGTGCCCAATATAAGTGATCGGAATAAGCAACGTAATTAAAGGTATTTCACACTCGTTCATGCACACACCATGACAGTCAAAACTGTGTCATTCTGTATGATAATCCGACAATAAAAAAAAAATTAACAACAACAATAATGCTCTTACCTTCGTGTCGCTCTATAATTTCACACAGAACTAAGTCTTTCGTGAAGTTCATATTGAACATAATGTAGAACTTTACACAGTCAAAACTAACAAGTCCAGCAGCTTCAAAGGATCCAATCTGGACCGTTTAAAAGATAAAAGACAGGATCGTATAGATATAAATAGATTGATTAAATAATTTAACTGTGCTCTGATTTCGGAGCTGCAGTGATATAGCCTTCATGTCATCTCCTCAACAGGTGTAATTCACGTTTTGAGAGTTAAAACACTCTCCACTCTTTACCATCGAACTTATATATAGGCATTATGATCAC
>JALXFT010003481.1:120000-135000 GCA_023376895.1 Aspiorhynchus laticeps
AAACAAGTACACTTCCATAATGTACTTAAAGTGCTCTATTTTCGCGCACTAATTTTGTACTTAATATACTAAAAATTAAGATAAACTTAAGATCATATAAGTGTACTCAACTGTGCTATTTTGAGACACCATGAATATGAAGTAAAATGCACTTTTAAAGAGACAGTTCACCCAAAAATGTAAATTCTGTCATCATTTACTCATCCTCAAGTAGATCCAAACCTGTATGAATGTGTTTGTTCTGAACACAAAGGAAGATATTTTGAAGAAAGTTTGTAATCAGGCTGTTTTGGGGCACCATTGACTTCAATAGTAGGAGAAAAAATACTATGGAAGTCAATGGTGCCCCAGAACTGCTCTGTTTCCCTCATTCTTCAGAATATCTTCCTTTGTGTTCAACAGAACAAACACATTCATACAGGTTTGGATCTACTTGAGGATGAGTAAATGATGACAGAATTTTCATTTTTGGGTGAACTGTCCCTTTAACATACTATCTTTGTATTTAAAAAAATGTATTTAGTTACCACTTGTAGTACACTTGAACCCATCTTTCATTCACTAGCACACTCAAGTGTACTACAAGTGGTAGCTAAATACATTTTTTAAATACAAAGATAACAGGCGTAGGGCTAAAGTGGTCCAGGATGGAGATCTCAGGTGAAGCTGCAGAAGTGCATCAGTTGTTCACACAGGAGGAAGCTGACCTGATGATTCACTGCGGTTTAGACGAACCGTCAGAACCAGAGCCCATCTTCCTCTTTCTCTCTGCAGCCGCCAGCTGTACGGCAATGATAAAATATATCAGTTCAAACACACACTTCTCTGTTCACACTGCTTCCCAGCAGCTCTTTTCAGAGAATCTCAGTGCTGCGGAAGCTAAAGAGCTGAAATGCATCTGCTGCACGTAAGGTGGTTTTGAGCGAACATCAAGATGGATTTGTGGTATCTAATGGACACTTCCAGACAGCGCTTAGATGTGTGTTGATTCTGTGCCAGATGTCAATTAGATAAAGCACTGGTCTCACAATAGTTCACCCAAAATATGTTGTTTTTAAACCTATATTTCTATGAGCTGCACTTTAATGCACAACAAAACTGATGGGACTGTCAAGCTCAAAAAGAACAGAAAAGCAACATAAAAGTAGTTTTTGAACATTCAAAAAATAACGTTTTAGTAACTTATACCAGGAGCAGAAAGTTCTTTATACGTCGTTCATGGAACAATTTAGTTCTAGATTTTTTTTATTTGTTTCTACTCGTTTCGAAATGATCAGATAACGTTCATGTTTCTAAAATGTTTGCAAATTGCTAAAATTGAGTTCTTAGTTGTTTGCTTAACCGCAGAAAAATTAAAACATAAAAGATTTTAACATTTGAACAGTCAAAGTAGTAATGTTTCTATAACTTAATGTCATCAAAACGTTCTTTATACATGGTTCATGGAATAGTTTTCCTAGAAAATTTAGTTGGACATTCTTCTACACTGTAAAAAAAAATGCTGTAGTTTTTACAAAATAATTTTGGCAGCTGTGGTTGCTGGAATAATTTTGTAAAAAATACCGAAAAAACGCATTTACAGAACAAAACTGTAAAATTTACAGTATAAAACTGTAATTTACAAACAAGGAAATTTGAATGTGAACCAGTAAATTCAACAACACACTGCTTTTAAAATCTGTTTTGTACCTTTAACATACTGACAACCATCATAATAATGCAGGTTCGCCACAAGCAGAAGTATATACTAATATATAGAAGCTGCACAGAGTCATTCATGCAAACACTAAACACCATCACGATACTTAATGCAATAAACTTTCATTAAACAACAGAAGATGTAACAAAGCCCAAATGTACATAACTGATAACAAAAACTATTAAAAAACATGATTTAAACAAAATACATTCAAATGTGGAGTGTCACGCAGGGAATATCAGTTTAATATCAGTAAATTATACATCGATTTGTTATTTTTTACCTCTAAAGCTGTACAATTAACAGCATTTTACTGTAAAATTACATTAAATGTGTGGTTAGATCTTTTATAGTTTTTCCCTGTATATAGTACGAGAACTTCCTGTTAACCTATTAAGTTTTTTTCTGTAGCGTTTTTACGTTTATGCATTTGGCAGATGTTTTTTTCCAAAGCGACTTACATTGCATTCAAGTTACAGTTTTACATTTTATCAGCTCTTGCTTTCCCTGGGAATCGAACCCATGATCTTGGCGTTGCTAGCGCCATGCTCTACTATTTGAGCTACAAGAAAGCATACAAAATTACACTTTTTTTACAGTGTAGAATGTTACTACCTTAAGAGAACATTCAAAAGTAACGTTTCGATGATGTTTGCAAAATGCTAAAATGGAATGTTCCTTAAACATTTCGCATAAGCACCAAAAATCTGAAACATTTAAAAATCTTGATTACATTCAGAAATAATGTTTCTATAACTTAATGGAACATTAGCACAATGTTCTTAAAACATTTCTGTAGCTGGAGTAGTAGAATGTTTGTCTAATGTTACGAAGTTCAGAAAACATTCAAAAATAACATTTCCATAATATTCGCAAAATGATACAATGTAAGGTTTGTATAACCAAAAAAAGTAAGTAAATAAATAAATAAACATTTTTTAAAAATTAACATTCAAAAATAACATTTTCATAACATAATGGGAATGCTAGCACAACATTCTGGTGTTCTTTGGGATTAGCTTTATACTATATATTAGTTTTAAAAACTATATTTCATACGAACTGTACAACAAAAGCAGACGTGCTGTCAATCTCAAAAAGCCAGAATAGCAACATAAAAGTAGTTTATATTCCTCGTGATAATTTAGTGTCAGGTACAGACCACGATGTAAGCAATTATTTTACTTTCAGATGAACAATCCTGTTAAAACTACACAAACTAATCTGAAGCCGTGTAAAATGGTTCATCAATGGGCATAAGCTCTTTTGAAGAAACTTGTTTGAGCAACTCGGGAACGGTGAAAACGGCTGATTGTGTTGGTGGAATATCAGAATATGATGAACAGCGTCCTGCGTGTTTCCAGAGGAATAACAGCAGCGTAAGATTCGTTTGACTTATCAGCGTTTGGCCGACCGAGGAAGAACCTCTGGAATAAAAGGAGGATTATGGAACTCCTCAACTTCCAATCAGACACAAATAAACAGCAGCCGTCAGAAACACAAACACAAGAGCAGCTCTGGAACTAATCCTGCTGTCCCTGCGTGTGGACGTGAAGACATCGTCCTGAAGACACACGGAGGAACAGAAATCAACTCGGAAACGTTGTTGTAATTGAAGCAAGTATCAGGAATCTGACTCAGACACTTCAACTTTAAAAGACTTTTACATGATGACAAGGAAATAAAGAGGATGCTCATAAAGAGCGGAAGGCTTCTATGAGGACGTCAACTTGAAGATGATCTTTCTAAATGTTGATGTTTTCATATTGATCATTGCGGCTGCAATACAGAATAAAACCATCAGGATCACATGGAAAAGATCTTTAAACCTGCGATCATTATCTTGGTTAAACGTCCTGGGCCCTCATTTATCAACAGTGTGTACGCACAGATGTGTGCGTAATGAGGGCGTAAGAACAGTTTCACGCAAAGTGTGGGATCTACCAACTTGTACTTATACGTAGAAATGTGTGTAAATATAAGCACACCTCTGAGCATGCCGACGCAGAGAATCTAGTGGTAGAATGGCGACACTATACATAAAAAGCATTTAAGTGTCACAGTATGCATTAAGCAATCCACATATGTCCCGTGTTTCCTTTAATTATAAAAAACTCAATTTATCATTTTTCTAGTTTTGTTGCGTAATTGGTGTCAAACCCTATATAAGACAGCTGTGACAAATGTTTGTTTTGCAATGGCTTATCTTGCGTTATTGGAAGACTTGGCAAACAATGTGCTCCGCAAGAGCACGTTTTCAAAGATCGCGCTGATCTGCTTGGCGAGAGCACAGTGGCTTCTAAGTAGGGTTTCAATCACGTGATTTTTAAAGGGAAGTATTGTCAAGTCACCTTTATTTATATAGCGCTTTTAACAATACAGATTGTGTCAAAGCACTTAACAGTATCAAGTTGGAGGATAGAGTGTCAGTAATGTATAATAATAAGAATAAACACTCAATTTTCAGTTAAAGGGATAGTTCACTTTGAAATTAAAATGTGGTATCTATCAGCTTACCCCAAGGGCATCCAAGATGTAGGTGTCTTTTTTTCTTCAGTAGATCCAATTTTGATGTTTTTAGGTCAAACCGTTCTAGTCTGTCAGTCATATAATGGCAGGTATAGGTCACTGTCTCTATAAGAGGGAAAAAGAACATGCACAGAGAAATCCAAATTAAACAATTCCCCATCGTAACTACACATTGATGGCCTAAGACACGAAACGAGCGGTTTGTGTGAGAAAACGAACAGTATTTATATCGTTTTTTACCTCTTGTACACAACCATGTCCAAGTGATCTGAGTGCACACACACATCCGGTGTGTGACGTGTGTGTGCGCGCGCTCTGGCTCACGCTGCATTCACACGGGGCGTCGGCGTCAACGCTTGACGGAGGGCGTGTCTGAAGTGTGGTGCTGACGCGCCGTCATAGTTACAACAACCAATCACATACTTCTCTGGTGTTGCATGAAGGGATTGGGTATTTGCATGAGGCGATCTGATTGGCTGACGCCTCCGTTGGCGCTTGAAAAGTTGCGTCAGCACCACGCTTCAGACACGCCCTCCGTCAAGTGTTGACGCCGACGCCCCATGTGAATACACCGGATGTGTGTGCGCACTCAGATCACTTGGACATGGTTGTGTACAAGAGGTAAAAAACGATATAAATACTGTTCGTTTTCTCACACAAACCGCTCGTTTCGCGTCTTAGGCCATCAATGTGTAGTTACGATGGGGAATTGTTTAATTTGGATTTCTCTGTGCATGTTCTTTTTCCCTCTTATAGAGACAGTGACCTATACCTGCCATTATATGACTGACAGACTAGAACGGTTTGACATAAAAACATCAAAATTGGATCTACTGAAGAAAAAAAGACACCTACATCTTGGATGCCCTTGGGGTAAGCTGATAGATACCACATTTTAATTTCAAAGTGAACTATACCTTTAAGGGCATTTCATTATTGAATTCGGAGATGTCACTGTCTATCTCAGTATAGTTTAAATAGTATCTGTGAAATCCAATTGACGATAATTGCTAGAAATTAAGTGTCACCATATATGGTTTAATTGGAGGTGTTTCCGAATGCAAATGACCGTGAACGAGCATGGTACTCACGCACGTGGGATTTATCAACAATAATTGCTTAATCATGTGCGTAAGAACTGTGTGCGCATGTTTGATAAATACGGCTTTTCTTGTACATTGGCACATTCTAAATTTCATTCGTAGGACAAAATATAGAACCTTTTCTATGCACTGTTGATAAATGAGGCCCCTGGTTATCTCAAAGTTGTGTTAAACGTTCTTCCAGTAACATTAATGCAATGCTTGTTATCTGGTCTTTAATAATGTTCTCAAAACTTTAGCACATTTATACGTCATTCATGGAACATTTTTTATCTGAAATGTTTTAGTTGGACGTTCGTCTAATGTTTTTTAAATGTTATCACTTGTTTTAGAACATTTAGAGAACATTCAAAAGTAACATTTGCGTTTGCAAAATGATACATTTTAAATAAACATTCACAGAACATTCATAAATAACGTTCCCTTAATGTTTGCAAACGTATACAATGGAATGTTCCTTTAAAAGTTGCATAACTAAGAATAACTTTTTCAAAACATTTTAAATGTTCAAGTAACATTCATATGTGTCTCTGGAGCACAAAAGCAGTCATAATTAACACAGGTATATTTGTAGCAATAGCCAACAATACATTGTATGGGTCAAAATTATAAATTTTTCTTTTATGCCAAAAATCATTAGGATATTAAGATCATGTTCCATGAAGATATTTAGTACATTTCCTACCGTAAATATATCAAAACTTAATTATTGATTAGTAATATGCATTGCTAAGAACTTCATTTGAACAACTTTAAAGGTGATTTTCTCAATATTTTGATTTTTTTGCACCCTCAGATTCCAGATTTACAAATATTGTCCTATCATAACAAACCATACATCAATGGAAAGACTATTTATTCAGATTTCAGATGATGTATAAATCTCAATTTTGAAAAATTGACCCTTATGACTGGTTTTGTGCTCCAGGGTCACATATAACTTAATGGGAACATTAGCAAAACACTCTTAGAAGGCATTTTTGTTATCAGTGATTATTCTACAGTATTGTTCAGGCAGATCTTCATGTGTTTGCTCTGCTGGTTCTCCGAGTTTGTGTCTCCCCTGCATGACCTTTGACCCGTAGGTCAGAGCAGCTTCAGAAGTGACCCTGACGCTTCTAAACCCGGTGTCTTCAGAGTGACACACACTCATCTCCATGCCAGCTGAGCAGAGAAACATCTACACAATGCAGCTCTAGAAATAGCCTGAGCCTCCAGCGTTCCTCACATCAGCTCGACTGACTCAGAGCTGCAGGTCCAGAACTCAACTGCACGCACAACATTCACACAACTACAGCTGTACGCAAGAAAAACATGCGTATCTGCAGACTCTGATTTTTAAAACATTTTAATTATTCTCTAGTTTTTATTTTTGATGTTTTTTAATGGGTCTCTTCTGCATATTTTTAACATGAAGCACTTGAGTATGAAATATGCTAAAAATATTCTTGCTTTACCTAAACTCACCACTGATATTAAATTGTTGTGCATGGTTGTCAAGAGCGTTGCTAGGGTGTTTTGAGTTGTTACCAGGGCATTGCTAGGGTTTTCTGAGTTGTTGTCAGGGGTGTTGCTGTTTTGGGTTGTTGCCAGGGCATTGCTATACGGTGTTTCGAGTTGTTACCAGGGTGTTGCTATAGGGTGTTTTGAGCTGTTGTCAGAGTGTTGCTAGGGTGTTTCGGGTTGTTACCAGGGCATTGCTATAAGGTGTTTTGAGTTGTTGCCAGGGTGTTGCTATAGGGTGTTTTGAGCTGTTACCAGGGCATTGCTATACGGTGTTTTGAGTTGTTGTCAGAGTGTTGCTAGGGTGTTTTGGGTTGTTGCCAGGGCGTTGCTATAAGGTGTTTTGAGTTGTTGCCAGGGTGTTGCTATAGGGTGTTTTGGGTTGTTACCAGGGCATTGCTATACGGTGTTTTGAGTTGTTGTCAGTGTTGCTAGGGTGTTTTGGGTTGTTACCAGGGTGTTGCTATACGGTGTTTTGAGTTGTTGCCAGGGCGTTGCTATACGGTGTTTTGAGTTGTTACCAGGGCGTTGCTATACGGTGTTTTGAGTTGTTGCCAGGGCATTGCTATACGGTGTTTTGAGTTGTTACCAGGGCGTTGCTATACGGTGTTTTAAGTTGTTACCAGGGTGTTGCTATAGGGTGTTTTGAGTTGTTACGGTGTTGCTATACGGTGTTTTGAGTTGTTACCAGGGCGTTGCTATACGGTGTTTTAAGTTGTTACCAGGGTGTTGCTATAGGGTGTTTTGAGTTGTTACGGTGTTGCTATACGTTGTTTTGAGTTGTTACCAGGGCATTGCTATACGGTGTTTCGAGTTGTTGCCAGTGTTGCTAGGGTGTTTCGGGTTGTTACCAGGGCATTGCTATAAGGTGTTTTGAGTTGTTGCCAGGGTGTTGCTATAGGGTGTTTTGAGTTGTTACCAGGGTGTTGCTATACGTTGTTTTGAGTTGTTACCAGGGCATTGCTATAGGGTGTTTTGAGTTGTTGCCAGGGTGTTGCTATACGGTGTTTCGAGTTGTTGCCGGAGTGTTGCTAGGGTGTTTTGGGTTGTTACCAGGGTGTTGCTATACGTTGTTTTGAGTTGTTACCAGGGCATTGCTATACGGTGTTTTCGAGTTGTTGCCAGAGTGTTGCTAGGGTGTTTTGGGTTGTTACCAGGGCATTGCTATAAGGTGTTTTGAGTTGTTGCCAGGGTGTTGATAGGGTGTTTTGAGTTGCTGTCAAAGCATTGCTATAGAGTGTTTTAAATTGTTGTTAGGTTGTTGCTATAGAGTGTTTGTGTTGGTACCAGGACGTTGCTATGTTGTTGCCAGCGCATTGCTATAGGGTTGCTAGGGTGTTTTACTGTTGCTAGGGTATCAAGAGTTACTTTTTAACACATTGCCATGCAGTTGCTAAGCATTTCTTATTCTTGTTTTTAGCATTTCTAAAACTTACCTGTGGGATTTCTTCACCTGTTTTATGGGTCCGCAGGTGAAAATGGTGCATCTGATCAAGTGCTATCTTTCAGTACATAAATATCAGAACTAGTACTAGTGATGATTAACTAGACTCACTAAAAACTGAACTGTTCAATGAATGAAATCCTTTCGCAATCACATGGAGAAACGGTTTACTGTAAAGCACAAGGAAGAGGCGACTACTGAGAAAGCTTGCGCAATGCTGGAGGTTTCAGCGTTCAGCACCTGAAGGGCGGCGTGCCGTCGTGTGTTTGTTCTCCTGTATAGTTGAGTAATGGCTTTCAGAGAAAAACCTTCAGTTAATTTGCTTAAAGAAACATTAATTATTCATAGTTCGCTCTCTGTTTAATTACATGTCTGGAACAAACACAACAACATTCTTGCTCATCAGGAACACAGTTCATCAATGAAGCCGACGGAAATAAAACCACAAGCATAAGCAAAAGCACAGCTTTTCTTTAACTTTCAGAACCGTTTATGCAGTTTTCATATTTCTGCAATAGTAATACACAGAACAGACAAACAGAAAGATGCTTCACGCCTGATAATCAGCTTACAAAACACTTTGGCTGTTTGACATTCATTATTTTCAAGCATTTTAAAAAGAACAAACAACAACTATATAAGAGTATCCAGGTTTGCAATAAATCCTGATAAAATGTTTCAGAAAGAACTTACAGGTAACGTATTCAAATGAAATCAAGAGAGTAAATCCAATTTAAAGAGAAAAAAAGCAAAATAAAAGTTGCTATTCTGTAACATCACGTCCTGTAACAGCTCAGAGAAGTTGTGATATTCTGTTAATCAAAGAAAATCAACAGGTCAGAAAGTTCATGTGCAAAACAGTCAGTTTCATCCTGGAACACAATGACCTAAAAACCTGTTTAGAAGGGCGTTGCTATAGGCTGTTTTGAGTTGTTGCCAGGGCGTTGCTATAGGGTGTTTTGAGCTGTTGCCAGGGCGTTGCTATAGGGCAGTGGTCTCAAACTCAATTCCTGGAGGGCCACAGCTCTGCACAGTTTAGCTCCAACCCTAATCAAACACACCTGATCCAGCTAATCAAGGTCTTCAGGATTACTAGAAGCTTCCAAGCAGGTGTGATTTGGAGCTGGTTGGAGCTAAACTATGCAGAGCTGTGGCCCTCCAGGAATTGAGTTTGAGACCTCTGCTATAGGGGGTATTGCGTTGTTGCCAGGGCGTTGCTATAGGGTGTTTTGAGTTGTTGCCAGGGCGTTGCTATAGGGTGTTTTGAGTTGTTGCCAGGGCGTTGCTATAGGGTGTTTTGAGTTGTTGCCAGGGCGTTGCTATAGGGTGTTTTGAGTTGTTGCCAGGGCATTGCTATAGGCTGTTTTGAGTTATAGCCAAGGCGTTACTATAGGGTGTTTTGAGTTGTTGCCAGGGCGTTGCTATAGGGTGTTTTGAGTTGTTGCCAGGGCATTGCTATAGGATTGCTATTGGGTTGCTATGGGGTTTTGAGTTGTTAGGCCATTGCTAAAGGGTTGCCAGGGTGTTGTTAAAGGCTGTTTTTGAGTTGTTGCCAGGGCATTGCTATAGGATGTGGTGAGTTGTTGCCAGGGCATTGCTAGAGGGTTTTGAGTTGTTGCCAGGGGGTTGCTATAGGGTTGTTATGGGGTTTTGAGTGTTTTTAAGTCCTTGCTATAGGGTTGCCAGGGCATTACTATAGGGTTTCCAGGGTGTTGCTATAGGGTGTAGTGAGTTGCCAGGGCATTGCTATAGGGTGTTTTGAGCTGTTGCCAGGGCGTTGCTATAGGGTGTTTTGAGCTGTTGCCAGGGCGTTGCTATAGGGTGTTTTGAGCTGTTGCCAGGGCGTTGCTATAGGGTGTTTTGAGCTGTTGCCAGGGCGTTGCTATAGGGTGTTTTGAGCTGTTGCCAGGGCGTTGCTATAGGGTGTTCTGATATCTTGTTAACCAAAACAAAATCAACAAGTCTGACAGTTCATGTATGCAAAACGTGTGTCATGTATCCAGTTTAATCCTAGAACAAAGCGACCATTTACATAAAAACCTGTTTGGAAACCATTTACATTATTCCCTTTGAATTGTCATGGACTTCGTAGATATGTAGGTGTAAATAATTATGTTAATAACACTTTTTATGACTTGTTTACCGGTGTAATACTGTACCGGTGTAACAGGAGGCTCTCTGTCAGCATAATCACAGACACATAATGCATTTCAATGTGAATGTGCATGTGTGTGTATGGATGGATGGCACAGTTCTTGTATTGTCCTGTGTGTGTGTGTGTGTGTGTGTGTGTGTGTGTGTGTGTGTCTGTGTGTGTGTTCACTTCTTGGCGCCGGTCCTGTTGTTGAACAGGTTCACTCTGCTCTTGGTGGCGACTGACGTGGACGAGACGCCCGGCTGCTGCAGCACTTTATCCAGCGTGGTCTTCTTGATGGCGGCGGGCGAGATCTTCTCCTGATCGGCCAGAAACTGCAGCTCTCTGTGAGGAGGAACACAGGAGCGGTGAGTGACTAACAGGGGAAGCAAAGGTCCATATCATTAAATTAAGAGAACATATTACTATTCTAAAGTACTAATATGCACACTTTGCATTTCATTTTAAGTTTGTGTTTATCTGACCATAGTTTTTAATCAAAGGTCTTTACTAAAACCTACCAAAATACACATTATAACTCGAGACAGAAATATATTACTATTGCACAGAAGAATGTACTTCTCAAATAATAATAATTATTACAAATTTGTCATTCATGTTTTCATTTTAACAGTACCTCTGTTGTGCAGCACTTTGAAATATAATAAATTGTTGAATTTTCAATTGATTACATATTAAAAGATTAATTAAACAGTTAAAGTTGTGAATTAATTTGATTACTACCATTTGTAATACATTTGTATTAATTAATAAAAATTAAAACAGAATTTCTGAAAAAATAAAACAGTTCATATGGCCCTATTATTGTAAAAATTGTAATCAGTTATAAAACCAGTAAAGTTTTACAAAATTCAACGGATTTTTGATTGTTAAAATTGAATTAAACCATTAAAATGGATTCCAGAAAATTAAAAACAATTAATAAATTAATAAAATAAAAAATAAACAGAATTTGGGGAAAAAATAAAACCGATTTTTCATAGGGCCTTAAAATTTGATAAACTGTTGTTAACATTTCATATTTTCAATGCATTAGACATGCTTTTTTGATTACTAAAAAATTAATTTAACCATTAAAACTGAATAAAAGTGGAAATAAATAAATAAAATGGATTTCATAAGGCTCTAGAAATTTAATTGTAGCTAAAATTTGACAAATTGATGTTAAACTGTGTAAGTTTCATAATTTTAATTCATTAGACATGCTTATGATTACTAGAAAAATTGTTTAACCATTAATTCAACCAAACTAAACCCAGAAAAATTAAAGTGTGCGGTGGGGGGGGGCTGTACCCCTGAAGGTAAATTATTTGCAATTGTTTTCTGACAGTAAACAGCATGACAGTAATTGAACACTTATTTGACTCCTCAAAACTCATTAACAAACATGCATAAGGCCGTCAGCGTTTGGCACGCTTGTGTTAATCAGCCAATCCAAACGATCCCAGCAGCGTCAGCTGATTAATCGCTCTCTTACCAACACAAACCACTCATAACGACCCGACAGAAACCTGTACTAAACCCTAAAGAGGCGATGTATCCTGGGGGATGAAAACATTTGAGCGGCTGTGAAAGTGTAGGACTCATTTCTTGGTTTCATGTTGAGTGTTTGATGTGAATATTTATATACAGTATATTGACTTTGTTCCTCCATTCTTTGTTTAGCTCAATTTAAAACAGCATTGTAGCGAGAAATCTGCTCATCCTCTGATAAAAGTTGATTTAGTTCATATTTACACATGACTTACCTGTTTAACCAGCTGTTGTTCAGCATTAGCTTATTAGGCTTACACTGAAATATTATGAATTAAATGATTACATTTTTTGTAATCCGTCTCTAAATGTTTGTATCTTTGGTATACGTCACTCTTTTAGGGTATAAATCAAGATATAAAAACTAAATGTGAGCCTGGAGCACAAAAGCAGTCATAAGTAACACAGGTATATTTGTAGCAATAGCCAACAATACATTGTATGGATCAAAATTATACATTTTTCTTTTATGCCAAAAATCATTAGGATATTAAGATCATGTTCCATGAAGATATTTCTACCGTAAATATATCAAAGCTTAATTTTTGATTAGTAATATGCATTGCTAAGAACTTCATTTGAACAACTTTAAAGGTGATTTTCTCAATATTTTGATTTTTTTGCACCCTCAGATTCCAGATTTACAAATATTGTCCTATCATAACAAACCATACATCAATGGAAAGATTATTTATTCAGCTTTCAGATGATACATAAATCTCAATTTCCAAAAATGGACCCTTATGACTGGTTTTGTGCTCCAGGGTCACAAACACACACACATATATACGTATATATATATTATACATACATACTCTATGGTTTTAGAAAATCAAATCTTTTTGTAATCTTGACAAAACATATTGTTGGAAAGATCTGACAGTCAAGGTTGCATATTTGCTATCTGTTTTGTAATAGAAGTGATATTGTGACATATTGATTGATTTTGTGACAGAAAACTGCATTAAAGAATTCAATAGAGTTTGGGTGTCACCCAGAGGTTATATTTGGTATAGCGCCCAAACACAATCTCACAGAAACCACAATTTTTGTGATGCCAACTTCAAATTTGGAACATAACTTGGTTAGACATATGGCTTTGATTTTATAGCAATTTTAGAGTGAAACATATTTTTTATAAAATAAAATATTATACTACATTATTGTAAAACTTCCATAACTTTTTTTTTTTTTAAATGCTTTCACTTTATATATATATATATATATAAAAAAAATAAATTTTTTTTTTTTTTTTTTACTACAGGAATTACATCCATGTTGTAACAAGCATTGATAAACAAGTGTTGTTTTCAGTGAATTTATACGTCAAAATAAGACTCAAGTTTAGAAAAAAATCATGAAAGTGTACTATTTGAGTCCCAATAAGATGGAAAATAGCACTAAACTGATGAATCTGCCGTCTGTATGGTTTCGCTCTTGTTAGGGTTCAGAAGCTGTGGTCACCTGGTCCGGATGCAGGAGGCCTCCACGGCGTTGATGAGGAGACTCCGGAAGCCTCCGCTCTCCAGAAAGTGCAGTGCGTGGATGGTAGCGCCCCCTGGTGAGCAGACGTTATCCTTCAGCTGTCCAGGGTGCTGCTCCGAGTCCAGAAGCATCTTAGCTGCTCCCTGAGACAGAATCAAGACGTGTTTCTCAGCACGCTATAAACATGCACACCATACAGTTCTGTCATAAACAGGGATGTCACGATATCAACATTTCACGATATGATAATATCGCGATATTAAGCCCATGATGCAAAATTATTGTAAAAAATTTAAAATAAAAAAAATAATCAAATCACAAATATATGTAAAATAAATAATTAAAAAGGAAAACAATATAAAACTGACTAGAATTATGCATTATTTCATAAAAATGCTGAATTAAAATAGTTAAAATTAATTTAAAATTAAACCAAATTAAATAATAATAATAAATCAAATCACAAATATATGTAAAATAAATAATTAAAAAGGAAAACAATATAAAACTGACTAGAATTATGCATTATTTCATAAATATGCTGAATTAAAATAGTTAAAATTAATTTAAAATGAAACCAAATTAAATAATAATAATAAATCAAATCACAAATATATGTAAAATAAATAATTAAAAAGGAAAAATATAAAACTGACTAGAATTATGCATTATTTCATGAAAATGCCGAATTAAAATAGTTAAAATTAATTTAAAATGAAACCAAATTAAATAATAAATCAAATCACAAATATATGTAAAATAAATAATTAAAAAGGAAAACAATATAAAACTGACTAGAATTATGCATTATTTCATAAAAATGCCGAATTAAAATAGTTAAAATTAATTTAAAATGAAACCAAATTAAATAATAATAATAATAAATCAAATCACAAATATATGTAAAATAAATAATTAAAAAGGAAAACAATATAAAACTGACTAGAATTATGCATTATTTCATAAAAATGCTGAATTAAAATAGCTAAAATTAATTTAAAATGAAACCAAATTCAAAAAACACTAACTAAAAACTAATTAAATCATAAAAAATGTCAAATTAAAATCATTTTAAAATGAAAACAAATCTAAATAAAGCACTCACTCAAATTAAATCATATCACAGAAATAAATAAAAATAGAAAATATAAAAACGCTGACTAGAAATTTCATTTTAAGTTAAGTTATTCTATCTAATGCACTTTAAGAGTTTAAAATGAAGAGCTGCAACATGATCTTAACTAAGAAACTTAAGTCAGAAAGAAGTCTGAATTGACTCGTAGCTGAACTTTAAAGACGACTCAAGCCTCTTTTTATTAGTGATATACTGTCTCAGTCTAAATTACACTCACACTGCTGTTTTAGGAAGACAAACTAATTAGAATATAATAATAATAATGACAGTAATAGTCATATATTGTAAAACAGCTGCACTGTAAAATAAATGAAAATGAATATTTGATAGGTATATTATTATTGCTTTACACTACAATACTTCTTTCCTAATTTCTACACTTGAAAGAGATATTTAGAGTTTGGACTTCATTTA
>JALXFT010003481.1:140000-155394 GCA_023376895.1 Aspiorhynchus laticeps
TGAGTCGTGATAATTATGAACATAAATCTAGAAATTATATGATTGTTGGATTTTAAATCAGCGGGTCGAGGCATCAAAAGTAACTAAGCTGTTTTATGGATGATAACTGTAATATTATTACTGAAATCTTATTAGTAATTAGTTACACTACTAGTTACTGCAAAAAGTAATATTATTACAGTAACTAAGTTACAGTAACTAGTTACTGCCCAACACTGGTGTTATGACAGGTTAGATTTATAACAGCAGACTTTCACACGAGTCACAATCACTGCCGAATAATCCAGATGATGTCAACCATATTCATATTAGAGGAATAGTTCAGCTAAAAATTAACATTTACTGAAAATGACTCATCCAAGATGTAGGTGAGTTTGTGTCTTCATCAGGTTTGTAGAAATGTGTCTCTGCATCAGTGTCTCAGCAATGGATGTGAATGGGTGCCGTCAGAATGAGAGTCTGATAAAAACATCACAATAATCCACACCACACCAGTACATCAGGTAACATCTGGAGAAGACAAAAACTTTAAAGTTTAGAGCTGTTTTGGCTTGTAAACGCTGCTTGATCTTCAGATTTCTCTCCTGATTCAGACCAGAACACTTTTTCACTGTAAGAAGAGTTATTATGGATTATGAACTCTATGGTATTTGAGTTAAAAACTTCTTAATGCTGGATTTGTTTCATCTTTTGTCTTCTCCAGATGTTAACTGATGGACTGGAGTGCTGTGGATTATTGTGATGTTTTTATCAGCTCTCATTCTGACGGCACCCATTCACATCCATTGCTGAGACACTGATGCAGAGATGCATTTCTACAAACCTGATGAAGAAACACACTCGGATGAACTGAGGGTGAGCACATTTTCAGCTATTGTTTATTTTTGCGTGAACTATTCCTTTAAACCCGCAGGTGTGTAGAGAACTAAACGAGTTGTTAATAGCATCATCAACAGCATTCGGTGTATTATTAAAGCAATCGTCCTGATGTTTAAGTAGTGTTTCTCGCACCTTCTCAATGGAGCTGATAGTGACTCCAGCGGCGCAGGAGACGATCAGATGACGGTCCTCGATATCTGGACCGATTTCATCCAGAACGAACGGGATGATGTGTGGTTTGACGGCCAGGAACAGAACGTCGCTCTTGTGCGCCGCTTCTTTGTTGCTCGTAGTGAAATTGATGCCCATTTTCTGAGAAAGCATCAAGGAAGAGAAGGAACTTGTTATACTATAAACAGCAGACAGCTCAACACACACACACACACACACACACACACACAGAGACAGACACACACACACAGAGACACACACAGAGACAGACACACACACACACAGACACACACACAGAGACACACACACACACACAGAGACACACACACACACAGAGACACACACAGACACAGACACACAGAGACAGACACACAGAGACAGACACACAGAGACAGACACACAGAGACAGACACACAGAGACACACACACACACAGAGATACACACAGACACAGACACAGACACACAGAGACAGACACAGACACACACAGACACACACACAGAGACAGACACACACACAGAGACAGACACACACACACACACACAGACACACACACACACACACACAGACACACACACACAGAGACACACACACACAGAGACAGACACACACAGAGACAGACACACACAGAGACAGACACACACACACACAGACACACACACACACACAAGTTCAGGTTTACACACCCGTAGACCGGAGACTGTCGGCAGATCTGTGTCTGGTGAACTCGCTGTGATTCTGTTTGCAACAATTACACCTGAAAAACAGACAAAAAAGGACAATATTTGTCTGAGATACAACTATTTGAAAATCTGGAATCTGAGGGTGCAAAAAAATCTAAATATTGAGAAAATCATCTTTAAAGTTGTTCAAATGAAGTTCTTAGCAATGCATATTACTAATCAAAAATTAAGTTTTGATATATTTACGGTAGGAAATTTACTAAATATCTTCATGGAACATGATCTTAATATCCTAATGATTTTTGGCATAAAAGAAAAATGTATAATTTTGACCCATACAATGTATTGTTGGTTATTGCTACAAATATACCTGTGTTACTTATGACTGCTTTTGTGCTGCAGGGTCACATATGAGGATGAATTATGAGTAGTGCACAGATTCAGAAACCAAAAACAACAAAACATGGAGTAAATACAACTATGACACTTTAATTGTGTGGTTTGTTATTTTAGGAGCTGGACAGACGTGGACACTGAACTGGTTCCTGCATGAATCACAGAAATATGACGTACACTGCTGATCAAAAGATATGCTCTTCTGTTCACCAGGGCTGTGTTTATTTAATCAAAAATACTGTAAAAATTCTAAAATATTATTAGAATATAAAACAGCTGTTTTCTATGTGAATATGTGTTAAACTGTAATTTATTTCTGTGATCAAAGCTGTATTTTCAGCATCATTACTGCAGTCTTCAGTGCCACATGATCTTCAGAAATCATAATAATATGCTGCTCAAGAAACATTATTATTATTATCAATGTTGAAAACAGTTGTGCTGCACAATATTTTTGTGGAAACTGAGATACATTTTATTTTTCAGGATTCACAGATGAATAGAAAATTGAAAAGAACAGCATTTATTAGACAAATAAATATTTTATAACATTATAAATGTCTTTACTGGCATTTTTGATCAATTTAATGCATCCTAGGTTAATTAAAATATGAAATGTTTTTTGACTCTAGACTTTCACACAATATCATGGTTTCCACAAAAATATGAGAATGAAAATTATTATGATTTCTGAAGATCACGTGACACTGAAGACTGGAGTAATGATGCTGAAAATACAGCTTTGATCACAGAAATAAATTACAGTTTAACACATATTCACATAGAAAACATCTGTTTTAAATTCTAATAATATTTCTGAATTTTTACAGTATTTTTGATTAAATAAACACAGCCCTGGTGAGCAGAAGAGACTTCTCTCCAGCTTCTGGCCAGTAGTGTATGTAAACACAATCCTGATCAGTTGGTTAGTTAGTGTTAGAGTATGGTCATCTTGACCCGGTCTGACCCGCCGCTGTGAAGCCCTTGACCAGGGCATGTGCCAGCTGACCCGCTCCGATGAAGCCCACACTCATCCTGATGATGACCACACACCTGACAGAACATGAGAATTAATAAAAAAAATATATATATATATATCACACTTCATCCAAAGCAACTTTGAATTGCATTAAAAAACACACTGATTCAGTTCATGCATTCATTGGAAATCAAAACCATGACATTGAGAGTGCCCTGATGTATTAAAACATAATCTGTGTCATTATAAAGCTGGAGGAAAATTTGAAAAATTACAATATGCCTACAATATCAACTGCACTTAAATCAATTATTTGTTACATTGTATCAGCAATCACAATCATATTACTTGCTACATTGCAACATCAAGACCATTTGCAAAATGTGTTTAGTTTCAATGCACATCAACTACAGTAATATTGTTATCATACACAATGCACTCCAGATATGTTGTTATTGTTAGTATAATCAGTGCATATTAATAACCAGCCTGATGCATCACTATCATGATTGTCTAAATATTTCATCATCTCAGGAAACAGAACATTTTCTCACCTCCGCCGAGACTGAACGGTAGATTCGGTTCGGGGTTCTAGTTTATCAAGCTGTAAAAACACTAATTGATGTCAACGTGGCTTCCTTCCCTCCATGTGCAACGGGACAGTGCTCTGACTGACGCGCGAACCGACCAATGAGAGACGAGATGCTGTGGCGTCAAACCAATCAGCGCAGCGGATGCAGCGAGGGCGGGGTTTGCAACGGAGCGCTCTTATTGCATCAGTTCCTGTTTGACAAAGGCTGAGTGTGTGTGTGTGTGTGTGTGTGTGTGTGTGTGTGTGTGTGTGTGTGTGTGTGTGTTTTATATTGACACGTCACACAACCCTGACAGTTTGCATGCATGTAGAAGTTAACTGTTAAAAACAACAATAAAATTCTTCCTTCAAATTACCATAATATTTGTGAATTGACAGCAATTTAACATCACTTAAACAAAGAGACAAATATTATCCAGAACCATTTATTAAACTAACAAAGGTTGCAATAAATGTTAAGTATTAATTTGAAATTCCAAATGCACTAAAACCAAATGATTTGCATTATTTGAAAAAAAATAATAATTAATAAATCCTGTTTTTTAATAAAAATTTTATCAACTTGTCAAAAGTGCAAAGCATAGTTTGCTATAATTTGAACTCAAAATAAGAGTTAAAACTGGAACCAGGTTTATTATTGCTAACTAAAATGAAAACTATTAAAAAAAATTGTTAATTGAAATGAACTTAAAACAGAATAAAATATAAATATTAGATTTAACTAAACAAAATGAATTAAATTTAGATTGAAGCACTAAAATGACTAGCTGAAATAGGTTAAATAAAAACTAAAACTAAAATAATAGAACTAAACCTGAAATAAAAATAAATTAAATCTAAATAGAAATATATATATATTTAAAAAACACTAATAAAAACGACAAATGCTCAAAACTAATTTCTAAAAAATAAAAAAGCAACACAACAGGATTCCATTAAGATTGGAACAAAATTATGATTGAAATTCCATTAGCATGCTTTTAGGATTTTTTGTCACTCCAGTTACACGACAATCAGAGTCCATTGAGTGTCTGTCTGTGATACAGCAGCGCTGGACCCCAGATGATGCTTCAGGTCAGAGGTCAGAGGCAGGGCCGTAGCTAGAGGATTGGGGGCCCCCTGAAAAAATCTTGATGTGGGCCCCCACACACACACATATCATATACTGTACAATATACAAGCATGGAACCAAATTGCATGCTTTTTTGTGGTTTTCAAAATATCTAAAAATTATTATTAGAATTATTCACAGAACATGGGCCTATATTGTAAAATTCCTGGATTTTTGTGGGGGCCCCTGGGCGGTGGGGGCCCCTAGAATTGTCACCACCTTTCACCCCACTAGCAACGGCCCTGGGGTCACGCATCCCTCAGCACAGACGGATCCATGCGGGTCAGAATCCAGCATCAGCTTAAGACGGATTATCAAAGAACCTCAAGTGTGTTTATCCAAAGTCAGGAGAGCATTGAAATTCCCTCTCATGAATTATACATCAAAAGGATTCAGTTTGGGTTTTTTGTCCACCATTTACATACAAAAGTCTCAGTAGTGGGTGAAAAACATGACTATTAACCCCGTAAAGCCTGACATATGAAATAACAATCAGAGAAATCTTTTATTATTTTTAAATGAAACAGTTTATTGAACCTTTAAACAAGATACCATAAAAAGTGTTTTTTGTTGAGTATCATATTTGATCCATCATCAGCTCATATAGTCTGATATAGTGAGAATATGGAGGAAAAACAGCTTAATTTGATTCAGAGACTCAAACTGAGCAAAAATATGAATTTGCTGCATGCATGCAGATGCTGATATCTCTATGATGAATGAATTCTGATGCTCGTGATGTAAATCAATGAGATCTTTATAACAGTAGAGTAGATACTGATATAAAATGATCTAAATATCAGTCGTCGCTCTATATGCAGGCCCAATAGAAACCATCACAGAAATTCCAATGGTTTCCATTAAAATACCATTATAACCCATTAGCTTTTTCCAGTAAAACCATTACAAAATTCCTTTTTGTAGTGTGTTTTGGGCATTTTTCCAATATGATTTAACATCCCACCAATAGAATCCATCACATACCAATAGACACCATTATAGTTTCCATTAAAACCAATACTATTCCCATTATAACCATTAAATCATTACATTTTCTATTGTGTTCTGGGCAGGGTTCAATTGTTTTTTTCTGTCTTAGTTCTGTTTCATTCCAGACAGACTGATGATGATCAGATCTCAAAAATATCACTTGATTATTACAATTAATGGCTAAATGAATGTTTGGAAATGTAAACTGATATTTCCTACTCACACTACAGCAAAAGACTGACTTAAAAACCATTTTTAGCTGCTGAAAATACTAATTAATCTTTTTGGCCACACTTTATATATTTAAAACATTCAGAGAACATTCAAAAATAACATTTTCAGAACTTAACAGGAACGCTCGCCATGTTTTTGGTTCATATCCGAGCATGTTTTAATCATCACGTGCTTGTGTTTTAGTGAGCAGCTGAGGGAGAATGTGTCTGAATAGTGTTCGTGTCTGTGTGCTAAATATACAGACAGATCCACACAGCAGCTGCTGTCTCACTCATCTGTCCAGCGTTAATGCATTCCGCCATTTTACCGTCTCACCTCAGGGCGAAGCGCGGGAAACCTTCCCGCCTCCTGACAGAAAGTTCGAGCGCCATTCTGCCTCTTTTAATAAGTTAATTAAAGTCCCGCGGCGTGGGCACAATATGTCTCTCTGTGCCCGCCGGAGCGTGACAACACTCATTGGCTTTCTCCCTCAAATCCCCTCAGATTTATTAAAAATACCCAAATACATGAATCAGTTCTGTCTGAAAGGGAATCCAGGCGAAGCGCGGACGACGATTTCTGTCACCGTGATTAGACGGAGACGGGGCCAAATCCACAGATTGACGGGTTTTCTTAAGGGGCTCATTTGGCGTGGAAAAAGAGAGAGAGAGAGAAAAGAGAGAGAGAGAGAGGCGCCCACACACAGAGTTCCCACGCTTTCTGTATTCGGCTCGTATCTCAACCGCTGAAATTACCGCCGAATTAACGGCTTTCACACAAAGGAGCCCAGCAGGCACACATAAGACGTTGGTATTTGGTTAAATTTTGGTTGCGACGTCAGGTGACCAAAATCCAATGTAAATCCAACGTCTAATGTCAATGTTAAATTGATGTCCAATACCGACGTCAGCTGACGTTGAGATTTGGTTGTTTTTAGGTTGTGTAACCAAAATCCAACGTTAAGCCAACGTCAAATATTGACGTCAACCCGATTTTCATTTTCAACCAAAATCCAACGTCTGTCTGACGTCATGTCCAACGTCAACCTGACGTTACATAGACGTCTGGTGCCTGCTGGGAGGCGTCAGGTCCCTGATAGCACGAGTACATCACAGAGATGTCCATTTGTGACCCTGGACCACAAAACAAGGGTCAATTTTGTGAAATTGAGAAAAATCACCTGAAGGCTGAATAAATAATCTTTCCATTGATGTATGGTTTGTGAGGATATGACAAATTTGTCTGAGATACAACTACACTCTTAAAAATAAAGGTGCTTCATGATGCCACAGAAGAACCTTTTTGTCTAAATGGTTCCTTAAAGAACCTAAAGAACACAATTTAATATATTTTGGATGAAAACCGGGAGGCTTGTGACTGTCCCATTGACTGTCAAGGCTCAGAAAACTATATGAAAAACATCGTCAGGATACTCCATCTGCCATCAGTGGTTCAATCTGAATTTTATGAAGCGACGAGAATATTTTTGTACGCAAAGAAAATTAAAAAATGACTTTTTTTCAACAATTCGTCTCCTCCGTGTCTCCTTTGTTCCATTTTGGAGAATATCCGCTGAACGCAAACTGTGTACGCTCTTCTGTGTCGGCCGCAACACAAGGATGCGCTATTTTCGTTCAAATCAAAGCGTAAATACATGTAGAAAACATATCCTTGTGTTGCGGCGGATACAGAAGAGCGTACGCAGTTTGGGTGGAGTAACCCTTTAAGTCCTAGCAATGCATATTACTAATCAAAAATTAAGTTTTGATATATTTACGGTAGGAAATTTACAAAATATCTTCATGGAATATGATCTTAATATCCTAATGATTTTTGGCATAAAAGAAAAATCAATAATTTTGACCCATACAATGTATTGTTGGCTATTGCTACAAATATACCTGTGTTACTTATGACTGCTTTTGTGCTCCAGGGACACATTTAACATCTGCATTTACATCTTGAAGACATATTTTTTAGAGTGTTTGCTCATCTGTAATACGTCTATAGGACGTTTCCTGTCAGATGTCAAATAGACGTCTATTAGATGTCTTTAAGATGTTTATGATTTAGATTGTATGTAAAACTGACATCTTACAGATGTTTGTAAACAGCAGATGCTTTCCAGATCAAGTGATCTTTAACAGACATCTTGCAGACGTACGTGTGCTATTTGGGATACTATATACACTATACTGCCAAAAGTATTGGCACCCCTTCTATTGAACAGGTTTGACTACTTTAGTAATTTCTATGAGTACAAATCTTAATATTAAAGCATATAATGATATTCTAGGAAATTGTGTGCTTCTAATATTATAGCAACAGTTTGGACTCTTTTCTATTCTAACATGACAATGTCTCTGTGTATAAGACAAGGTTCAAAAAGAAAATGATTGATTGAGTCAGTGTGGAAGAACTTGACTGGTCTGCATAAAACCAAGTCCTAATCCCAGTTTAACACCTCTGGTGTGACTGTAAATGCAGACCTTGAGACAAAAACTCACCACCAAACACCAATGACTTGTACATATGGGTTCAGTCATTTTAGACACTTACAAAACTGTTGCAACAGAGATGAAATACAATTTTTAAATACATGAATTATGTTCCCATCGTTGTTGCCACAGATTTGGAAGTGCATTTCTGTTCTAAAGAAAGGGGTGCCAATACTTTTGTCTATATAGTGTATATAGTATCCCAAATAGCACACGTATGTCTGTAAGATGTCAGTTTTACATTCAATCTAAATCATAAACATCTTAAAGACATCTAATAGACGTCTATTTGACATCTGATAGGAAACGTCCTATAGACGTATTACAGATGAGCAAACACTCTAAAAAATATCTCTTGCAGATGTACAGTAAATGCAGACGTCAAATAGACATCTCCGTGATGTATGCATGCTATCAGGGGACGCTCTTGATATTCAGGGGCTCGTAGGTGATGTGAGGGTCATACGAGGGACTCTTTGATGACTGTAGAAAAGGTGGATACGTGATGAATACTAATGAACCCGACCGCACAGGTCTGTTATTGAAAAGCAGCTCGCGTTCAGGTGCGTTTGGATCAACAACGCCTCTAATTCATTAAAAGATGAGCGCTTAATGACTTTTTAATTAATATTGATTCATTCAACTTGACTGGCATGTCAAAAATATGCATGAGCGGACCATCACAATAAAGCACAGGAGGTGCCCTAAAAATGAGTTTGGCTGCGTCCAAAATTGCATATTTCTACTGTATTTTTATGGTAAAAGCGACGCAGCCATTTTTAATTTGAATGTGCGAGATTTTCGGTGTCATTCGGTTATGGTGTAGAAGCCCATTTCCAACACTGAATAAAAATATTAAGAAGGAATTTGCAATTTTTTAAAGTCACAGTTACCATTTTTATTTGAATTCCATGAAACAGAAAAACAGAATTGTGAAATGTAAACTTCTAATATCTTACAGTTCTATTACTTTTTCTCATAATTGCAATTTTGTCTTGCAGTTTTAACTTATTTCTCAGAATTGTGAGATAATATCTTGTAGTTTTAACTTATTTCTCAGAATTGTGAGATAATATCTTGTAGTTTTAACTTATTTCTCAGAATTGTGAGATAATATCTTGTAGTTTTTACTTATTTCTCAGAATTGTGAGATAATATCTTGTAGTTTGAACTTATTTTCTCAGAATTGTGAGATAATATCTTGTAGTTTGAACTTATTTCTCAGAATTGTGAGATAATGTCTTGTAGTTTTAACTTATTTTCTCAGAATTGTGAGATAATATCTTGTAGTTTTAACTTATTTTCTCAGAATTGTGAGATAATATCTTGTAGTTTTAACTTATTTCTCAGAATTGTGAGATAATATCTTGGCGTTTTAACTTATTTCTCAGAATTGTGAGATAATATCTTGTAGTTTTAACTTATTTCTCAGAATTGTGAGATAATATCTTGTAGTTTTAACTTATTTCTCAGAATTGTGAGATAATATCTTGTAGTTTTAACTTATTTCTCAGAATTGTGAGATAATATCTTGTAGTTTTAACTTATTTCTCAGAATTGTGAGATAATATCTTGTAGTTTTAACTTATTTTCTCAGAATTGTGAGATAATATCTTGTAGTTTTAACTTATTTTCTCAGAATTGTGAGATAATATCTTGTAGTTTTAACTTATTTCTCAGAATTGTGAGATAATATCTTGTAGTTTTAACTTATTTCTCAGAATTGTGAGATAATATCTTGTAGTTTTAACTTATTTCTCAGAATTGTGAGATAATATCTTGTAGTTTTAACTCATTTTCTCAGAATTGTGAGATAATATCTTGTAGTTTTAACTTATTTTCTCAGAATTGTGAGATAATATCTTGGCGTTTTAACTTATTTCTCAGATTTGTGAGATAATATCTTGTAGTTTTAACTTATTTTCTCAGAATTGTGAGATAATATCTTGTAGTTTTAACTTATTTTCTCAGAATTGTGAGATAATATCTTGTAGTTTTAACTTATTTCTCAGAATTGTGAGATAATATCTTGTAGTTTTAACTTATTTCTCAGAATTGTGAGATAATATCTTGTAGTTTTAACTTATTTCTCAGAATTGTGAGATAATATCTTGTAGTTTTAACTTATTTTCTCAGAATTGTGAGATAATATCTTGTAGTTTTAACTTATTTTCTCAGAATTGTGAGATAATATCTTGGCGTTTTAACTTATTTCTCAGATTTGTGAGATAATATCTTGTAGTTTTAACTTATTTTCTCAGAATTGTGAGATAATATCTTGTAGTTTTAACTTATTTTCTCAGAATTGTGAGATAATATCTTGTAGTTTTAACTTATTTCTCAGAATTGTGAGATAATATCTTGTAGTTTTAACTTATTTCTCAGAATTGTGAGATAATATCTTGTAGTTTTAACTTATTTCTCAGAATTGTGAGATAATATCTTGTAGTTTTAACTTATTTTCTCAGAATTGTGAGATAATATCTTGTAGTTTTAACTTATTTTCTCAGAATTGTGAGATAATATCTTGGCGTTTTAACTTATTTCTCAGATTTGTGAGATAATATCTTGTAGTTTTAACTTATTTTCTCAGAATTGTGAGATAATATCTTGTAGTTTTAACTTATTTCTCAGAATTGTGAGATAATATCTTGTAGTTTTAACTTATTTCTCAGAATTGTGAGATAATATCTTGTAGTTTTAACTTATTTTCTCAGAATTGTGAGATAATATCTTGTAGTTTTAACTTATTTCTCAGAATTGTGAGATAATATCTTGTAGTTTTAACTTATTTTCTCAGAATTGTGAGATAATATCTTGTAGTTTTAACTTATTTCTCAGAATTGTGAGATAATATCTTGTAGTTTTAACTTATTTCTCAGAATTGTGAGATAATATCTTGTAGTTTTAACTTATTTCTCAGAATTGTGAGATAATATCTTGTAGTTTTAACTTATTTTCTCAGAATTGTGAGATAATATCTTGTAGTTTTAACTTATTTTCTGAGAATTGCGAGATAATATCTTGTAGTTTTAACTTATTTCTCAGAATTGTGAGATAATATCTTGTAGTTTTAACTTATTTCTCAGAATTGTGAGATAATATCTTGTAGTTTTAACTTATTTCTCAGAATTGTGAGATAATATCTTGTAGTTTTTACTTATTTCTCAGAATTGTGAGATAATATCTTGTAGTTTTAACTTATTTCTCAGAATTGTGAGATAATATCTTGTAGTTTTTACTTATTTCTCAGAATTGTGAGATAATATCTTGTAGTTTTAACTTATTTCTCAGAATTGTGAGATAATATCTTGTAGTTTTAACTTATTTCTCAGAATTGTGAGATAATATCTTGTAGTTTTAACTTATTTCTCAGAATTGTGAGATAATATCTTGTAGTTTTAACTTATTTCTCAGAATTGTGAGATAATATCTTGGCGTTTTAACTTATTTCTCAGAATTGTGAGATAATATCTTGGCGTTTTAACTTATTTCTCAGAATTGTGAGATAATATCTTGTAGTTTTAACTTATTTCTCAGAATTGTGAGATAATATCTTGTAGTTTTTACTTATTTCTCAGAATTGTGAGATAATATCTTGTAGTTTTTACTTATTTCTCAGAATTGTGAGATAATATCTTGTAGTTTTTACTTATTTCTCAGAATTGCGAGATAATATCTTGTAGTTTTTACTTATTTCTCAGAATTGTGAGATAATATCTTGTAGTTTTTACTTATTTCTCAGAATTGTGAGATAATATTTTGTAGTTTTTACTTATTTCTCAGAATTGCGAGATAATATCTTGTAGTTTTTACTTATTTCTCAGAATTGTGAGATAATATCTTGTAGTTTTTACTTATTTCTCAGAATTGTGAGATAATATCTTGTAGTTTTTACTTATTTCTCAGAATTGTGAGATAATATCTTGTAGTTTTAACTTATTTCTCAGAATTGTGAGATAATATCTTGTAGTTTTAACTTATTTCTCAGAATTGTGAGATAATGTCTTGTAGTTTTTACTTATTTCTCAGAATTGCGAGATAATGTCTTGTAGTTTTAACTTATTTCTCAGAATTGCGAGATAATATCTTGTAGTTTTAACTTATTTCTCAGAATTGCGAGATAATATCTTGTAGTTTTAACTTATTTTCTCAGAATTGCGAGATAATATCTTGTAGTTTTAACTTATTTTCTCAGAATTGTGAGATAATATCTTGTAGTTTTAAGTTATTTTCTCAGAATTGTGAGATAATATCTTGTAGTTTTAACTTATTTTCTCAGAATTGTGAGATAATGTCTTGTAGTTTTAAGTTATTTTCTCAGAATTGTGAGATAATATCTTGTAGTTTTAACTTATTTCTCAGAATTGCGAGATAATGTCTTGTAGTTTTAACTTATTTTCTCAGAATTGTGAGATAATATCTTGTAGTTTTAACTTATTTCTCAGAATTGTGAGATAATATCTTGTAGTTTTTACTTATTTCTCAGAATTGTGAGATAATATCTTGTAGTTTTAACTTATTTCTCAGAATTGTGAGATAATATCTTGTAGTTTGAACTTATTTCTCAGAATTGTGAGATAATATCTTGTAGTTTTTACTTATTTCTCAGAATTGTGAGATAATATCTTGTAGTTTTAACTTATTTCTCAGAATTGTGAGATAATATCTTGGAATTGTAAGATAATATCTTGTAGTTTTAACTTATTTTCTCAGAATTGTGAGATAATATCTTGTAGTTTTAACTTATTTCTCAGAATTGTGAGATAATATCTTGTAGTTTTAACTTATTTTCTCAGAATTGTGAGATAATATCTTGTAGTTTTAACTTATTTTCTCAGAATTGTGAGATAATATCTTGTAGTTTTAACTTATTTCTCAGAATTGTGAGATAATATCTTGTAGTTTTAACTTATTTCTCAGAATTGTGAGATAATATCTTGTAGTCTTAACTTATTTCTCAGAATTGTGAGATAATATCTTGGCGTTTTAACTTATTTCTCAGAATTGTGAGATAATATCTTGTAGTTTTAACTTATTTCTCAGAATTGTGAGATAATATCTTGGCGTTTTAACTTATTTCTCAGAATTGTGAGATAATATCTTGTAGTTTTAACTTATTTCTCAGAATTGTGAGATAATATCTTGTAGTTTTAACTTATTTCTCAGAATTGTGAGATAATATCTTGGCGTTTTAACTTATTTCTCAGAATTGTGAGATAATATCTTGGCGTTTTAACTTATTTCTCAGAATTGTGAGATAATATCTTGGCGTTTTAACTTATTTCTCAGAATTGTGAGATAATATCTTGTAGTTTTAACTTATTTCTCAGAATTGTGAGATAATATCTTGTAGTTTTAACTTATTTCTCAGAATTGTGAGATAATATCTTGTAGTTTGAACTTATTTCTCAGAATTGTGAGATAATATCTTGTAGTTTTAACTTATTTTCTCAGAATTGTGAGATAATATCTTGTAGTTTGAACTTATTTCTCAGAATTGTGAGATAATATCTTGTAGTTTTAACTTATTTTCTCAGAATTGTGAGATAATATCTTGTAGTTTTTACTTATTTTCTCAGAATTGTGAGATAATATCTTGTAGTTTTTACTTATTTCTCAGAATTGTGAGATAATATCTTGTAGTTTTAACTTATTTTCTCAGAATTGTGAGATAATATCCTGTAGTTTTTACTTATTTTCTCAGAATTGTGAGATAATATCTTGTAGTTTTAACTTATTTCTCAGAATTGTGAGATAATATCTTGCAGTTTTAACTTATTTCTCAGAATTGCGAGATAATATCTTGTAGTTTGAACTTATTTCTCAGAATTGTGAGATAATATCTTGTAGTTTTAACTTATTTTCTCATTATTTCTCAGAATTGCGAGATAATATCTTGTAGTTTTAACTTATTTTCTCAGAATTGTGAGATAATACCTTGTAGTTTTTACTTATTTCTCAGAATTGTGAGATAATATCTTGTAGTTTTTACTTATTTCTCAGAATTGCGAGATAATATCTTGTAGTTTTAACTTATTTTCTCAGAATTGTGAGATAATATCTTGTAGTTTTAACTTATTTCTCAGAATTGTGAGATAATATCTTGTAGTTTTAACTTATTTCTCAGAATTGTGAGATAATATCTTGTAGTTTTAACTTATTTTCTCAGAATTGTGAGATAATATCTTGTAGTTTTAACTTATTTTCTCAGAATTGTGAGATAATATCTTGTAGTTTTAACTTATTTCTCAGAATTGTGAGATAATATCTTGTAGTTTTAACTTATTTCTCAGAATTGTGAGATAATATCTTGTAGTTTTAACTTATTTCTCAGAATTGTGAGATAATATCTTGTAGTTTTAACTTATTTCTCAGAATTGTGAGATAATATCTTGTAGTTTTAACTTATTTCTCAGAATTGTGAGATAATATCATGTAGTTTTAACTTATTTCTCAGAATTGTGAGATAATATCTTGTAGTTTTAACTTATTTCTCAGAATTGTGAGATAATATCTTGTAGTTTTAACTTATTTCTCAGAATTGAGAGATAATATCTTGTAGTTTTAACTTATTTCTCAGAATTATGAGATAATATCTTGTAGTTTTAACTTATTTTCTCAGAATTGTGAGATAATATCTTGTAGTTCTAACTTATTTCTCAGAATTGCGAGATAATATCTTGTAGTTTTAACTTATTTCTCAGAATTATGAGATAATATCTTGTAGTTTTAACTTATTTCTCAGAATTGTGAGATAATATCTTGTAGTTTTTACTTATTTCTCAGAATTGTGAGATAATATCTTGTAGTTTTAACTTATTTCTCAGAATTGTGAGATAATATCTTGTCGTTTTAACTTATTTCTCAGAATTGTGAGATA
>JALXFT010000358.1:5000-12500 GCA_023376895.1 Aspiorhynchus laticeps
CCACACATACAACACACACACATCATGCACTCTCACACACACACACACACACACACACACATATATACACACACACTCATGCACTCACGCACTCTCTCATACACACACACACACACACACGCATATATACACACACACTCATGCACTCACGCACTCTCTCACACACACACACACACACACATATATACACACACTCATGCACTCACGCACTCTCTCACACACACACAGCATATATACACACACACTCATGCACTCACGCACTCTCTCACACACACCCAGGAGAAACAACATCATATCATGAAATGTTTTTTTTTTAGTTCAAGTTTATTTTATGTCAAGCAACAAACATTATTTTATGGTTTAAGTTTCATTTAACTACAATAACCCTGATGCAAAATAAATAGTTATTTTGTGAGAGACGAGTGTGTAAAACTCGACAGATTCAGTGTTTCATCTGATGAGCAGCATCGATGCTCCTGTAGTTTATCAGGAAAGACCAATGTTTCCACACTTAAACCTCAAGAGACAAACGAGCGAATAATAACCAGAAGATCTCCTGATTCATCACACGACAGGAGAAGAGAGGAGCAGAGGACGGATGAATAATAGCCGTGGCTGGATGACAAACAGATGAGAAGCGTTTGAGGATGAAGGCGTGAAGGAGGATCTGTGCTGAGTTTGCTGCTTTCAGCCTCCTGCAGGAGATTGTGATCTGCTGACGGGTTAAAAACCCATCCAGCTGCTGCAGGATCAGTCTGGACACACAAACAGCGTCGCTGATGAGTTCAAGGGTTTCTATATGAACATACAGCAGCATGATGATGTGTGAATCAACCAATGAGAATGTGCTCTTATCTTAGAAGAAAATCTGATTTAAACATGGTCAAGAGTGATAAACAGAGCTGAACATCAGTGTATCTGAAAGCATCATCAAACTGGCTGAAATATTTGAAATTCTGCTTGAGCTTCAGCTATAAAGCTATTAAAACATATTTGTTAATTTACAGTTTTTTACACACAAAATCTTTACTTACACAGTTTCTGAAAGCTGTCACTCAAACAGCAGAAACACACACCAAATCTGCAAAACCATACACTAAATCTCAGCCTTTGACTCGGATTTCAATTTCATAAACACTTTTTGCAAAACACAACACACATATGTAACACAGGAATCTAACAGGAATTAATATTATGGCAAAGGTGTTTGCTTTTGAGACGTGTTTGTGATGTTTTCAATGCAGTGCTTCATTTTGCAAGAGATGCGAGGTGTTTTGCATTTGTGTGCAATTCTTGGATTTGTGTGTAAAGTTTTGAAAATGTGTGAAAGCTGCTGAAAAAACTGTAAATTAAACTCAAAGTAAAATATGAAAAATTTGAAATGTAAAATGAGAAATGCTGCCTAATTTTAGCTGAAGCACTAAAATCATAAACTGGATATACAGTACATAAAAACCAAAACGGAAATAAAAATAATGTAAACCTAAATAGTAATATTAAAATAATAATAATAAAAATGACAAAAGCTCATAACAAAACGACTAAAATGAAAATAAATCTGGAATTAAATAAGAGATGAAAAAACTTTAAATGAAAATTAGAAATCTTTCTTTGGCAACAACGTGAAATAAGTTAAAGTTGAAGCACTAATGTATCAGTTACATATGTAACCCTTGTTTCCTGAAGGAGGGAACGGAGACGTTACGTCGATGACCGACAATTTGGGATCTTGCTAGAGAAGCCAATCTACTTTGAGTGTAAACTAAACGAGCTAATGCACATTGGCATGCGATGATTGCATCCAGCTGCCGCTGATCGCAGCGCGAGTATAAATAGGCAACAGGTGCAATGCATACTTAGGTTTTCACTGAGGAGCCGAGCCCGTGACCCCCGGACGTTTAGTGGTGATACAGCAGCTGTGGCGACGGGACGTTCCTTCAGGGAACGAGGGTTACATACATAACCGTGACATACATCACTTTTGACATCACGTCGACCGACGAATTGGGAATCCCTACCAAAGCGCCCCTTGTTAGAGTATATTCCAGGGCTCGCACTGTTATCATAGCACTACCCACTCAGTGAGATGGGATAACACTGGGAAAACATACCTGTTTTATTTGGAACAGGAACGTTGCAGAAGCCCCATCCTTCCTGAAGGAGGTTTTGGAAGCACTTACACACACGGACAACCATTTAGGTGCATAGTGAAGATTTAGAGGTGATTGTAATCCACTTGAGGAATGGCAGAGAAGTCTGCCGGGGGAACACGGACTTCAAGCTATACCTGTGGAGAATACACATCCACTCAGGTCACTACGTATGACACCCAGCCCTCTACTGGCTCTCACGGATTCATCGAGTGAGGGGCTTGCGCCAGATGCTCCGCCACGTCTGGCTGCCGAGGGTGATGGAGGAGCTCGACAGGGTCTACAGTACAGACACTCTGGAGCAGTTTAGCAAGCCGACACTAAGCCGGGGGCTCTTGGTGCTTCTACCCATTTGAGGTGAGAACACAGGAGGATGCCGGCTCAACACGAAGGCTATAGAATCCGAGCCGAGCCCACAGCTCTACAAATATCTGTCAGCGAGGCACCACGAGCCAGTGCCCAGGAGGATGCAACACTTCTGGTAGAGTGAGCTCGCAACCTGAATGGGCAGGGCACACCCTGTGCCTGATAAGTCAGTGACTATTCAGTGGGCCATCCTCTGCTTAGAGACGGCATTCCCCTTCTACCGGCATCCGTGACAGACAAAGAGCTCTTCTGAAGTCCTGAAGCTTTGTGTCCGGTCAACGTACCATCTCAAGGCTGGGACGAGACAGAGCAAAGCTAGGGGTGGGTCTACCTCCTCCGGGGGCAGTGCTTGCAAGTTCACTATCTGATCCCTGAAGGGGGTAGTAGGAACCTTGGACACATAGCCGGGGAGGGTTACCTGGGAGTCAGCCTGCCCAAACTCAATGCACGATTTGTCGACCAAAATGCGTGCAAGTACCCCTCTTGATGCAACCAGGAGCAGAGTTTTCATTGAAAGAAACTTCAGCTCGTCTGACTGCAAAGGCTCAAATGGGTCCTGCTGTAGTGCTCTGAGGGAGGGGAGGCACGGTTTGCCCCGCCAAGTGGAGGCGGTATTAGGACACAACTGCATCGCTACCGATCTCTCCACCGGGAGGATCTCCGTATACCCCCTAGCCGTCGAGAATGGTGAGGGAGGAGGAGCTAGCAGGCCGGTTTCTGGCAGTAAACGGTGCCATCCATGACCTGGTGAGCTCCTCATGCACCTCCGGGAAGAATGGCACCGGGGCCGTCATCTCTGGATCCGACTCGGGCCCTGCCACCGTCCCAGAGCCCCAAAGGATACGGCTGGTATGCTCCTTGTAGAGGGTCCAGCACGTTCCTTTGGCAGCTGGACTGGTTGCAGAGTGCTAGAGGAGTGAGCCACTGCTGTAGCACCATCCGCCAACACAAGAAGCTCCATTTAGCGCGCTGAACTCTGATCAGAACGATGTCGTCGCTCGGCTCCAAAGCAAACAGCTGAGTACGTGTTGCACCTGCTGCCTATTTATACTCGAGCCGCGATCAGCGGCAGCTGGATGCAATCATCGCATGCTAATGTGCATTGGCTCGTTTAGTTTACACTCAAAGTAGATTGGCGTCTCTAGCAATTCGTCAAGTGGACATGACATCAAAAGGGAACTAAAATTACTAAATGGAAATAAATAAAAACTGAAGTAAAAATAAATTGAACAAAAAAAAATATTTTAAAAATATTAAAGAATTTGCATTACATAAATCACAAAAATCTAAACTAAAATATAATATTAGATGAAAAGCTTTAAACATAATTTGAAGCAAAAAATGACTAACTGAAAATAAATAAAAACAAACTCAAATAAAAATAAACAAATAGTAATACTAAACAAAATATATAAAAACGACAAAAGAACACAATTAAAAAATCTGAAATAAAAACTATAAATATTACATGAAAAACGAATTAAATGAAAATGAGAAATATTGCTAAATAAGTTAAAGCATGAAAACTACTGAAATTACTAAAAACTAAAACTGAAATCAAATAAACCTTAATATTAAAATAAAAATGACAAAAGCACAAAATTTAACAAACAAAATCACTAAAACTTAAGAGTGAAAATGAAAACTAAAAATCAAACCAATTGAAAATATTAATATAAAAAAATAACGAAATGACACTTCGAGCTGGAGTTGCACCGTTGCACATCAGATTTTAGAGGCAGTTGATGGTTTGGATTTAGTTGCACAGGAATATTGTACCAAGACTTGATGTTCAATGTTCATATCATGAATACAGTAATCCAGCAGCATCATCAGTGTGTTGATGTTCAGACTCGAGTTCGCTGCTCCGCTGGACGGCTCCTGTGGGAACATACGAGGTCTGCGATATAAAGCGCCAGGTTTACGAAGCTCATCACAGCGACGGCGAGCTTCACGTCCCATGAGCACTTGCCCCTCGGGCAGCCCTGCGGCCGCAGTGGAGCGCCGTACTTTCTGTCGAAGCAGAAGACGGGCCAAAGCACGGCGGCGCTCACGTACAAGAGCACCGCGGCGAACGTGTGGATCACAGCGAGCCGCTCGAACGACATCCGCCGAATCCGCAGCGCCACGCTCCGACCCGACACCAACAGCGCCACCAACAGGACGGTCCCGGCCAAACACACGCCGAACGCCGCCGCGCAGTACAGCGTCGCCCCGTGCCGCGTGAAATCAGTCCCGCCGGCGAGCATCGTGAAAATCACGCATCCTACGAAGATCTGCGCCACCTTCAGGACGCCGGGCGCCGTCGCCATGTAGCTCACGCTGCGTCCCGGTTTGGCCCGCGACAGGAACACCTCCGTCCCGTACGCGACGCACGCCGTCCACGAGCACACGCTTACCGCGATCCGGAAGTTTCTGACCTCGCAGTCGTTGTACGGACAGTCGTCGGCGCGCACGAAGAACACGGGATACGCGACCGACGCCGTGAGCGTGAGCAGCGTGGCGAGAGACGCAAACGTCACCGTCAGGTTTTCCCAGGACAGCGGGAGACTCGCCTGCAGACGGGTCACGTCCAGAACCAGCACGGCCGCGCTGACGGCGAAGCAGCTCGTCCAGACCGCCATGCAGAAGGTCCCGTAGGTGGCGCTGTAACCGGCGCCGTGGATCACTAATGAGACGACGGCGCAGCCCAGCGTCAGCTGACACACACGGGCCGCACCTATGAGAGAAAACACAGCCGAGACGTTCAGATGATGTCCGGCGGAGACGCTCATGATGAGACGGGACACTAGCGGTCCAGTGTTTGGGGGTCAAAGGTCTCTTCTGCTCAGCAAGGCTGCATTTATTAGATCAAAAATACAGTAGAAATTATGAAATTTTATTATTATTGTTATTGCTATAATTTTTTTTGTGTGTGTAATATTATAAACAATGTTGAAAACACTGCATATTTTTTTTGTGGAAACAAAAGCAACCAGTAAAAATAAAACACTTACTAAAAATAAATTAAATCATGAAATTTAAATACTTAAAATTGTTTAAAAATTAAAGTGAATTTAAAATAAAACACAAAAATAAAAATCAAATCATAGAAATGTTCAATTAAATACTTTTTTTAAAAAAAAATGAAACACTGATTAGAAATGTATTAATAAAAAAAATTAAATAAAAAAATAAAAAAAAATAATAATCAAATCACAAAAATGTTAAAATATGTAAGATTAAATAATTAAAAGGGAAAACAATATAAAACTGACTAGAATTATGCATTATTTCATAAAATGGTGATTTAAAATAGTTAAAATTAATTTAAAATGAAATCAAATTTAAACTAAAATTTAATTAAATCATAAAAAATGTAAAATTAAAATAATTTTAAAATGAAAACAAATCTAAATAAAGCACTCACTAAAATTAAATCATATCACAGAAATAATAAATAAATAAAAATAGAAAATAGAAAAACGCTGACTAGAAATTTAGTAATTTATAAAAATGTCAAACTAAAATGATTTAAAATGAAAACAAATCAAAATCAAACTCTTACCTAAAATTAACTAAAATGATTTAAAATGAAAAATGAAAAATCAAACAATTAATTTGAAATGAAATCAAATTTAAAAAACACTAACTAAAAATTTATTAAATCATAAAAATGTAAAATTAAAATAATTTTAAAATGAAAACAAATCAAAATCAAACTCTTACCTAAAATTAATTAAATCATAACAACGTCAAGTAAAAATAATTAGAATAATTTTAAAATGAAAACAAGTCAAAATAAAACACTAAAAAAACATTAAATGTCAAATTAAAATAAACAAATAATCAAAAACAAAACTAAAATGTACTAAATAAAAAATAAACAAAAGATGTTCAAATCAAACAATCAAAATCAAACACTAAAGGTGTGAACTTCGTGATTCATTCAGGATTCTTTGATGAACAGAAAGTTTAAAAGAACGTTCATTTATTTAAATAGAAATCTTTTGTAACATTATAAACATTTTTACTGTAACTTTTGATCAACTTAATGCAGCCTTGATGAATAAAAGTATTAATTTATGCTCTTACTGACCCCAAACGCTAGTGTGTTTTATGTGTTTCTAGATGAGTGGATCCCTCTGAAGCACTGAGTCCTGCTCCTCAGACGTTCCTCAGACGTGTATGGAGTATTTCTAGATTGATGTTGAGCTCTGAAGCACTGAGTCCTGCTCCTCAGACGTTCCTCAGACGTGTATGGAGTATTTCTAGGTTGATGTTGGGCTCTGAAGCACTGAGTCCTGCTCCTCAGACGTTCCTCGGGCGTGTATGGAGTATTTCTAGATTGATGTTGGGCTCTGAAGCACTGAGTCCTGCTCCTCAGACGTTCCTCAGACGTGTATGGAGTATTTCTAGGTTGATGTTGGGCTCTGAAGCACTGAGTCCTGCTCCTCAGACGTTCCTCAGGCGTGTATGGAGTATTTCTAGATTGATGTTGAGCTCTGAAGCACTGAGTCCTGCTCCTCAGACGTTCCTCAGGCGTGTATGGAGTATTTCTAGATTGATGTTGAGCTCTGAAGCACTGAGTCCTGCTCCTCAGACGTTCCTCAGGCGTGTATGGAGTATTTCTAGATGAGTGGATCCCTCTGAAGCACTGAGTCCTGCTCCTCAGACGTTCCTCAGACGTGTATGGAGTATTTCTAGATTGATGTTGAGCTCTGAAGCACTGAGTCCTGCTCCTCAGACGTTCCTCAGACGTGTATGGAGTATTTCTAGGTTGATGTTGGGCTCTGAAGCACTGAGTCCTGCTCCTCAGACGTTCCTCAGACGTGTATGGAGTATTTCTAGGTTGATGTTGGGCTCTGAAGCACTGAGTCCTGCTCCTCAGACGTTCCTCGGGCGTGTATGGAGTATTTCTAGATTGATGTTGGGCTCTGAAGCACTGAGTCCTGCTCCTCAGACGTTCCTCAGACGTGTATGGAGTATTTCTAGGTTGATGTTG
>JALXFT010000358.1:15000-19999 GCA_023376895.1 Aspiorhynchus laticeps
TAACATTCACACATAGTAGCCTACAATATTAGTGTATTTATCTTATGCTCACATTGCAAAGCCATTACATCATTATTGTTGTCAAAATTCATACATTTTAATTTGACTAAATAATGCATTTTAATGTGGGACAGCAATGTATTTAGCTGAACTTTAGTATTTTAGTAGCTCCGGTTGAATGTGACTTACTTTGGTTTTTTTAAATAATATAATAATAATTAAAATATAAATATATAGATTAAACAAATAATAAATACATACATACATGAATGCATAAATCATTTTCAAATCCTCCCATAAAGACCCCTAGCATTCAAAAAAAAAAAAAAAAACATAATTTAATACTTTTTTAATTTAAAAATATTTTGTACTAAGTATGCAATAAAATAAAAACATAAACAAATAAATAAATAATTTTCCAACCCCCTGGTGTTAATCATTTATTTTTGAGTATAAAAATAATTTTAAAAGAAATAAATATATATTTATTTATTTAGTTTAAAAAAAAGTTTAATTTTTTATACACTTTTTTTTAATACTTTCTTTGAGCATAGAAATATTTTAAAAACAAACAAACAAATAAATCAATAATTTTGAATACCCCTGGCATAATTTTAAAAAAATTGTACTTTTTAATACATAATTTTTTAATAAATTTTGCATGAAAAATATTGAATAAATAAATAATTAAATAAATAAATATTAATAAAAATTTTCAACCCCGGTGAAGACCCCAGCATATATTTTAGCACTTCTTTTCTGAGAATAAATAAATAAATATTATCACATTCTTTGAGTGTAGATATTTCTGTGGTAATGTGACACACAGACTAAAAACAGCGTCGTGGTGCGACTGTGACTCATTTACTGAATCAACCACACACTGTAACGTAACAGATGGAGTCATATTCTGACACAAACACTGATCATCACACCACAAATCAACATGCTTCAGTCATATTAACATTGACTTTCAGTTCATATAGTCATGTTCAGTGCCTCTCATCAATCACTTACTGAGATATACGGAGAATACTAAATATAGACTATTTTCTCCTTTTAATTTTTGCATTTTAATTTTTCAGTTGTAGTTTTAGTTATTTCAGTACATTAAGTTGAACCAAATGAAAATGAGAAAGGTTTTCTTGAAACTAGTTGAAATAGTTTAATTAAAAATGGTAAATAAATAAATATAATAATGTATATTTCATATTACCTAAGATTTTTCTGGTTTCATTTTTAGGTAACTATAATTAACCCTGGTCCAAATAACTGTCTGACTCCTTCAGAGGATGTTTTTAACACAACAGCGCCACCAGCTGAAGAATCAGTGTATTCACATGCTGTAGTTCAGCTGGATGTGTGTCTGTTCTGCCATCTGGAGAAAACACACACACACACACACACACAGAGAGAGAGAGACACACACACACACACACACACACACACACACACACAAGACAGAGAGAGAGAGACACACACACACACACACACACACACACACACACACAGAGAGACACACACACACAGAGACACACACACACAGACACACACACACACACACACTCACAGAGACACACACACACACACACACACACACACACACAACACAGACACAGACACAGACACAGACACAGACACACACACACACAACAGAGACACACTCACAGAGACAGAGACACACACACAACACACACACAGAGCAAGAGAAGAGACACACACACACACACACACACACACACGAGCTGCAAGCGTCCAGCAGAGGGACACAAACAGCCTCCAAAACACCATCAGAAGAACCTCAAGACTCAATCAAGGCTACTCATTGGCAACTAGCTCAAATAAAATAATAAAGCTTACATTTAAAGAAAAAAAATTGGTTACATGTTTATTTCATTTCAAGTACATGATTTTTTGTTATGGTTTTAGTTTACACATAATACACCCTTGTATGGTGCACTAATTACATTATTCATAAGACATAGAGAAACACATTAAAGCAATCAGAGTCGATCATTTTGACTTGAATGACTTCAGTATATATATATATACAGTATGTGTGTGTGTCTGTGTGTATATATTATATATATATATATATATATATATATATATATATATATATATATAATATATATATATATATATATATAGAGTTAGGTCCATATATATTTTGGACACTGACACAATTTTCATAATTTCGGCTTTGTATGCCACCAGAATAGAATTAAAATGAAACAATGAAGATGAAATCGAAGTGCAGACTTTAAGCTTTAATTCAGGGGGTTGAACAATAATACAACATAAAATGCTTAAGAATTACAACCATTTTTATTTCATTTTATTTCAGTCAGCTGCCATGGCAACAGTTCTCATTTGAATCTATTATTAGTATTTTATTTTATTTCACTGAAAGAAAATGGTGTTTAATAGTTAGAGTTAACAGTAATAAAGCTGAAGATGAGGCTGAAGATGAAGATGAAGCTGAGGATGAAGATGAGGATGAGGATGAGGATGAGGATGAAGATGAGGATGAGGATGAAGATGAGGATGAGGCTGAGGCTGAAGATGAGGACGAGGACGAGGACGAGGATGAAGATAAAGATAAAGATAAAGATAAAGATAAAGATAAAGATGAAGCTGAGGATGTAGCTGAAGATGAAGATGAAGATGAGGATGAGGATGAAGAGGATGAGGATGAGGAAGATGAAGATGAAGATGAAGATGAGGCTGAGGCTGAGGCTGAAGATGAGGATGAAGAAGAAGATGAGGCTGAGGCTGAAGATGAGGACGAGGATGAAGATAAAGATGAGGATGAAGATGAGGATGAGGCTGAAGATAAAGATGAGGATGAAGATGAGGATGAGGCTGAAGATAAAGATGAGGATGAGGCTGAAGATGAGGCTGAAGATGAGGATGAGGCTGAAGATGAGGATAAAGATAAGGATGAAGATGAGGATGAGGATGAAGATGAGGCTGAAGATGAGGATGAGGATGAAGATGAGGCTGAAGATGAGGATGAAGATAAGGATGAAGATGAGGATGAGGATGAGGATGAGGATGAAGATGAGGATGAAGATGAGGATGAGGCTGAAGATAAAGATGAGGATGAGGCTGAAGATGAGGCTGAAGATGAGGATGAGGCTGAAGATGAGGATGAAGATAAGGATGAGGATGAAGATAAAGATGAGGATGAGGCTGAAGATGAGGCTGAAGATGAGGATGAGGATGAAGATGAGGATGAGGATGAAGATGAGGATGAGGCTGAAGATAAAGATGAGGATGAGGCTGAAGATGAGGCTGAAGATGAGGATGAGGCTGAAGATGAGGATGAAGATGAGGCTGAAGATGAGGATGAGGATGAAGATGAAGATGAGGATGAAGTGTTTTCTAGGTTAAACACGAGCACAGCTGGACGTCATTAACCCGGTCAACAGCTAGTTAACAGAGACCAAGCTCCGGACACTTTGAAGTTCCTTCAGACTTCGAGAACAACACACCTAAACTAACCGTGACCTCAGGGTCAGATGACGTCAGAAAAATACTCAATTAGCTTTTATTTTTATGTTTTCCTTTTCCTTTTTATTTTAGTTATTGTGTTATGCATTTCCCCCAATTTTTATTATTTTGTTTTTTATTTTTAATACATCTACATAGAATCTTTATTTCAGAATTTAACCAAGAATACTTGATGTCAGAAATAAAGAGAAGAACTCAATTGGCAATTATCATCGCGTGTTTAATTGATGCAGGTTTGCATGAATTACTGTCAAACTATTGATCTACTGATGAGAAGTGAGCTCTCGTCGTCTTCACTTCTTACCTGAAAAAACAACAACAACAGGAGTCAAAAAGAGGAAAATCAAATATTTCTTTCAATATATATTTACTATATTAAACTGTGATAGCCTGTTTACGCTACGGGATAGAAAAATAAAAAAGATAATAGCAACTTATCACATAATTCAGATGTTTTTCATGAGGTATAAAGCCAGAATTTCAATATAAAGTCAGAATTTCAAAATAACATTAGAATTTCAATAAAAATGTCAAAATGTCACAATTGAGATATAAAGTCAGAATTTTGAAATATAAAGGCAGATTTTCTAAATTTAAAGTCAGCAATTCAAAGAATGAATTCAGAATTGTGAAATATAAATTCTGAACTTTTAAATAAAATAAATAGAATTCATAATTGCAAGATCTAAAGTCAGAATCTCAGAATATTAAGTCAGAATTGCCATAAAAAAGAATAAATTAATTATTTTAAATTGTATTAATATTTCACAATATTACTGTTTTTTTTATCAAAATAAATGCAGCGTTGTTGAGCAAAAACATTAGAATTAGTGATGCACGGTATTAGATTTTTGCCGATATCCTGATATGCCGATATTTTTTAACTCATTTTGGCCGATACCGATATATTATGTTTGGAAACAACACAAAGTCTCTCCTGTGCAGAAATTATAAACTAATTATTTGTAATTTTGGTTAGTTTTTAACAAAAACTTATTTGTTAGAATTAAATAAACAATAATGAAGATTTTTCATATCGGGGTGATGCAGATATTTACATTTTAAGCCATTATCAGCCATTTCCGATAATATCGTGCATCACTAATTATAATAATCTGACGACTCCAGACGTATGAACACTAATGTCAGTGCGCTCTCTAGCAGCGTTTGTCTGAAATCAAACATATGAAATATGAAATCTGCAATAAACTCTTGAACACACCGGGCAGTTTGGGCCATGTGGGCACGAATTGGGAAATATAAATTCTGAACTTTTAAATAAAATAAATACAATTCATAATTGCAAGATCTAAAGTCAGAATCTCAGAATATTAAGTCAGAATTGCCATAAAAATATGAATAAATGAATTATTTTAAATTGTATTAATATTTTACAATATTACTGTTTTTTAATCAAATAAATGCAGCGTTGTTGAGCAAAAACATTAGAATTAGTGATGCACGGTATTGGATTTTTACCGAT
>JALXFT010003480.1:0-22500 GCA_023376895.1 Aspiorhynchus laticeps
ATCTGATATGCCGATATTTTTCAACTCATTTTGGCCGATACCGATATATTATGTTTGGAAACAACACAAAGTCTCTCCAGCGCAGAAATTATAAACAAATTATTTTTAATTTTGGTTAGTTTTTAACAAAAACTTATTTGTTAGAATTAAATACACAATAATGAAGATTTTTCATATCGGGGCGATGCCGATATTTATATTTTAAGCCATTATCAGCCGATTCTGATAATATCGTGCATCACTAATTATAATAATCTGACGACTCCAGACGTATGAACACTAGTGACAGTGCGCTCTCTAGCAGCGTTTGTCTGAAATCAAACATATGAAATCTGCAATAAACTCGTGAACACACCTGGCAGTTTGAGCCATTTGGGCACGAATTGTGAAATATAAATTCTGAATTTTTAAATAAATAAAATTCTGAATTGCAAGATCTAAAGTCAGAATCTCAGAATATTAAGTCAGAATTGCCATAAAAATATGAATAAATGAATTATTTTAAATTGTATTAATATTTCACAATATTACTGTATTATTAAACAAATAAATGCAGCGTTGTTGAGCAAAAACATTAGAATTAGGGATGCACGGTATTGGATTTTTACCGATATCTGATATGCCGATATTTTTCAACTCATTTTGGCCGATATCGATAACAATGGAAATCACACCAAATCTCTCCTGTGCAGAAATTATAAACAAATTATTTTAAATTTTGGTTAGTTTTTAACAAAAACTTATTTGTTAGAATTAAATAAACAATAATGAAGATTTTTCATATCGGGGCGATGCCGATATTTACATTTTAAGCCATTATCAGCCATTTCCGATAATATCGTGCATCACTAATTATAATATCTGACGACTCCAGACGTATGAACACTAGTGACAGTGCGCTCTCTAGCAGCGTTTGTCTGAAATCAAACATATGAAATATGAAATCTGCAATAAACTCTTGAACACACCTGGCAGTTTGAGCCATGTGGGCACGAATTGTGAAATATAAATTCTGAATTTTTAAATAAATAAAATTCTGAATTGCAAGATATAAAGTCAGAATCTCAGAATATTAAGTCAGAATTGCCATAAAAAAGAATAAATGAATTCTTTTAAATTGTATTAATATTTCACAATATTACTGTTTTTTAATCAAAATAAATGCAGCGTTGTTGAGCAAAAACATTAGAATTAGTGATGCACGGTATTGGATTTTTACCGATATCCTGATATGCCGATATTTTTCAACTCATTTTGGCCGATACCGATATATTATGTTTGGAAACACACCAAATCTCTCCTGTGCAGAAATTATAAACTAATTATTTTTAATTTTGGTTCAGTTTTTAACAAAAATGTATTTGTTGAATTAAATAAACAATAATGAAAACAATTTTTCATATCGGGGCGATGCCGATATTTAATTTTAAGCCATTATCAGCCATTTCCGATAATATCGTGCATCACTAATTATAATATCTGACGACTCCAGAGGTTTGAACACTAGTGTCAGTGCGCTCTCTAGCAGCGTTTGTCTTAAATTAAACATATGAAATATGAAATCTGCAATAAACTCTTGAACACACCTGGCAGTTTGAGCCATGTGGGCATTCGAATGTGTGACAATATAAATCTCTGAATCCTCTCTCCCCCTAAGATAAATGGAGGCAATGTCTGAATTGCAAGATCTAAAGTCAGAATCTCAGAATGATTAAGTCAGAATTGCGATAAAGAAAGCAATAAATGACCCAATACTTTTAAATTGTACTCTAAGTATTTCACAATATTACTGTATTTTTAATCAAAATAAATGCAGCGTTGTTGAGCAAAACACATTTCAGACATTACGTGATGAAACACGGTATTGGATTTTTACCACATGATATCCCAGATATTTTTCAACTCATTTTGGCCGATACCGATATATTATGTTTGGAAACAACACAAAGTCTCTCCTGTGCGAAATTATAAACTAATTATTTTTAATTTTGGTTCGTTTTTAACAAAAATGTATTTGTTCGAATTAAATAAACAATAATGAAAACAATTTTTCATATCGGCGCAATGCCGATATTTATATTTTAAGCCATTATCAGCCGATTCCGATAACATCGTGCATCCCTAATTAGAATAATCTGACGACTCCAGAGGTTTGAACACTAGTGTCAGTGCGCTCTCTAGCAGCGTTTGTCTTAAATCAAACATATGAAATATGAAATCTGCAATAAACTCTTGAACACACCTGGCAGTTTGAGCCATGTGGGCACGAATTGTGAAATATAAATTCTGAATTTTTAAATAAATACAATTCTGAATTGCAAGATCTAAAGTCAGAATCTCAGAATATTACGTCAGAATTGCGATAAAAAAGAATAAATGAAATACTTTTAAATTGTATTAATATTTCACAATATTACTGTTTTTTAATCAAAATAAATGCAGCGTTGTTGAGCAAAAACATTAGAATTAGGGATGCACGGTATTACATTTTTACCGATATCTGATATGCCGATATTTTTCAACTCATTTTGGCCGATACCGATATATTATGTTTGGAAACAACACAAAGTCTCTCCTGTGCAGAAATTATAAACTAATTATTTTTAATTTTGGTTAGTTTTTAACAAAAACGTATTTGTTAGAATTAAATAAACAATAACGAAGACATATTTTTTCATATCGGGGCGATGCCGATATTTACATTTTAAGCCATTATCAGCCATTTCCGATAATATCGTGCATCACTAATTATAATATCTCACGACTCCAGAGGTTTGAACACTAGTGTCAGTGCGCTCTCTAGCGGCGTTTGTCTTAAATCAAACATATGAAATCTGCAATAAACTCTTGAACACACCTGGCAGTTTGAGCCATTTGGGCACTTTCCCGGGATCGGTCTTCACCGGTCGGTCCGCTGCCGTCTGAGCATCACCGCCGTCCTCCGTCGCCCCCCGCTGACCGGAGGAGTCACATGACTCGGGAGCGGGCGGTGGGTCGTCTTCAGAGACGGGAGGAGGAGAGCACGGCATACAGCTGGACACAGGAACAGGAAGACTGTGTTTAGAGGAGATCAGCGCCTCTCTCTGACCCCTAGACTGACTGAGGTCAGAGGTCATGACCTCCTGAGAGGCTGCGGTTCTTACAGACTTCTTGCATCAGTGTAATGTTTGAGATGAGAGATAAACATTCAGATCTATGAGCATTAACCATATAACCACAGTTTCCTCCAACTTACCAGTTACTCCTTCAAACTGTAAAACCACCCGTATGTACAGTCATACCACAAATGATTCAGAGACCAGATATGATTTTTGATATTTTTGTACTAGTGGGTACAGGACACTATAGTTCATTTATGTAAGTGAGGAGAGCAAAATAAAGTAAACTATGACATATTACACCCAAAAATTCTTCATACAGTGGATTATCAGTAAAAATTTGGAACCAAAAATTATTCAGACTGAACAAAATTATGCATTTCTTGGTGATTGGAGCTAAATTGGTTTTATCTAATTGTGTCTTAAATATAACATCTGACAGATATTCAACAGAATTCATTACATTCCTTTCTATCAAAGTTATCTGATATTATCAAGATCAATTTATTCTGACACAGTTTATCTCTGAGCTCTTCTCATATTTTATTACCATTTTCTATATAATATAGCAATAAACTGTGATAATGTGAGAAATGTTGAAGATGTCTGAATCCATTTTGGTTTGACTGCATGACAGGTGCTATATGAATAACTTTATTCTTATTAATACACTGAAACTATATAAACTACAAAACCATGGTTAGTATGAGACAGTATAGAGAAGTAAAGGAGGAAGATTGTAACAGTATTAAACAGATGCTAAATCTGGAGCTCGTTAACCTACAAGAAACCATTTAAACCAGTTTAACTCATGTTATAGTTAACTAAAACTGAAACTAAAATGAAAAACCATTAAAAAAAAACAATCTTATTTCATCCAGTTGAGCAAAGGAAACATTTTATTTTAACTTGAAATACTAAAATAACTAGAACTAAATCTGGAATTGAATAAAAAAACAAAAACATTACACACACACACACATATGTAATGATAAAAAAACATCTAAATTACTAAAACTTTAAATAAAACTGAAATGAAAATGGAGAATGTATTACATTTATTTTGCATTTTATATATTTCTATAATTTATTTGCATTATTAGAGCAGTATTAATCAAAAGCACCTCAATCAGTGTGATCTGTGTAAAACAAACTAAAACTAAAAAGCATTTTCTTTAATTGAAATAAAGCTGAAATAAAATAAAACATAATAATATTGTAAAACTTAAACATAAGTTGTGCTATAGAAATAAAATTGACATTGACATAAAAAGCTTTTAAAAAATTGTTTTTAAAAATCTTGCCAACTATATGAAATAAGTTTAAGTTGAAGAACTAAAATTACTACAACTTACAATAAAGTTAAATAGAAAGAAAAGAAAATGAAGCTTAAATTGAAATTAAATGAAAAAAAAATTAAATAAAAAAGCTAAACCAAAATATTAATTCAATTATTAATAAAATTCTACATTATATAAATTCTATATTAATAAAAGTATTAAATAATTCTAAAATAACACTGTGTGTGACAGCATAACAATAAATGTAATATGACTAATAAGACTAGAAAAATGCATTTAAATCCAAATTAAAAAGCAAAAAAACAGCGTTGTGAACTACTGTAAATGCTCTATATACTCTCTCTCTCTGTCTAACTACATCTTATCTATATATATATATACACTACCAGTCAAAAGTTTGTAATAATTATTTTCAGTAAAATTAATGAGACTTATAAGTGAGAAACATGTTCATGATGGTAGAAACAACTGAAACTGCTGCAGTAACTGGTGCTTGGGTGGAAACTACAGGTTAAACTTACACAAGAGAACTGAGACCTATACGATGATCAACTCTGGACCTCTTCAGTACAGTGTGTGTGTGTGTGTGTGTGTGTGTGTGTGTGTGTGTGTGTGTGTCATATGAAGACATCACCGTGAGCTGCCGTGCCGATCCCAGCAGGAAAGCATCTGCTTTAATATGTGTGTGTGTGTGTGTGTGTGTGTGTGTTTGTGATGAAGGAGGCAGGAGACAGGTGTGTGTGTGTGTGTGTGTTTGTGTGATGAAGGAGAGCAGGAGACAGGTGTGTGTGTGTGTGTGTGTGTGTGTGTGTGTGTGTGTGTGTGATGAAGGAGAGCAGGAGACAGGTGTGTGTGTGTGTGTGTGTGTGCTGGAGGGGTTTCTAGGAAAGCTATCACTATCTTTAGAGCGGATGTGAGAGGAAACAGCCGCTGGAATCTCACATCGGACGGAACCTCAAAGGAATTCCAGCAGGAGAGAAACACTCCTCCCAGGAAAACAGTGAGTGTGTGTGTGTGTGTGTGTGTGTGTGCGTGCGTGCGCTTGAGTGTAAGTGTATGCATTAGTGTGTGCATGAGTGTAGTGTGCGCATTCGTGTGTGTATATATATAAAAAAATTTTACCCTACTATTATAGATATTTGACAGTTCAATAAAAGGAAAAACAGAAATCCAGTGAAATATTCACCCTGCTATGAGTTCATCAGCCTGTAGGGCGGAGACACTGACGTCCAGAAGATCAGAGCGCAAGTAACCATCTGTAACACATACAGACACACACACGAGACACACACACAAACACACAGACACAGACACACAGACACAGACACAGAGACAGACACACAGACACAGAGACAGACACACACACAGACACACACACACACACACACAGACACACACACACACACACACAAGAACAGACACAGACACAGACACAGACACACAGCAACACACACACACAGACACAGACACACAGACAGCACACACAACAGACACAGACACACACACACACACATACAGACACACACACACAGACACACACAGACACAGAGACACAGACAGACACACAGACACACAACACACACAGACACACACACACACACACACAGAGACAGACACACAGACAGACACAGACACACAGACACACACACACACACATACAGACACACACACACAGACACACACAGACACACACACACACAGACACACACACATTCCAGTGAATGAATGTGATGAGCATCAGAGGAACAACTGTCCTTCATACAGAAACAAACTTCACCAGAATAGACTCAGTAAGTGTGTGAGTGGAACAGAGTGATCAGATGACCAGCAGGGCTCAACGCTCCCGTTACCCAGAATGCACTGTGTGCTTCCAGTAAAGCAGATTAAATTGATGTCATTGATTTGGACAGCAGATGAAAGAGATGTTAACAAACCTGTCCTCACGTCTGAGCCGAAGTACACAAGAGCAGCAGGGAAGAGACTCGCCTGAGAGAGAGAGAGAGAGAGAGAGAGAGAGAGAGAAGAGAGAGAGAGAGAGAGAGAGAGAGAGAGAGAAAGAAGAGAGAGAGAGAGAGAGAGAGAGAGAGAGAGAACGACGAACACACACACCTCACACACAGACTCACAAGAGAGAGAGAGAGAGAGAAGAGAGAGAGAGAGAGAGAGAGAGAGATGAACACACACACACACACACACACCTCACACAAGAGAGAGAGAGAGAAGAGATGAACACACCACACACACTCCACACAAGAGAGAGAGAGAGAGAGAGAGAGAGAGCGAGATGAACACACACACAACACACACACACACACACACACACACACACACACAGAGAGAGAGACAGAACGATGACACACCACCATGCTCACACATCGCCTCCATCTACACGCTCGACACACACACACAGAGAGAGAGAGAGAGACAGAACGAGTGAACCCACACACACACACAGAGAGAGAGAGAGAGAGAGAGGAACGATGAACACACACTACACACGACACACACACATCACAGAGAGACACACACAGACAGGCAGTGGCCAGTTGTTTCCATCTCTATAATGGGCGTCTCTGGACCTATTTCTATTCTTAGAGCTCTTTGAACAGAAAACAATATGTTTGAAAGTGACCGAGGGGTGTCTGTCCTCAGAGACACTGTGTGTGTGTGTGTGTGTGTGTGTGTGTAAAACATTCCTTCCATTACATGACGGAAAGTGAGCGAGTAACACATCCTGTTTGTGCCCGTCCTGAGAGACAAACACACACACATGCACCACACACACAACACACACAAGTGTGTGTGTGTTTATGGGTGAATCTCACAACAAACATCAAGACAAAAATGGTGGCAGTTTCCAGCTGGAGACTGAGACTCAATAAATGCATCTCATCTCGCTTTCAGGTTTCAACTAAAAGCATCAGTTTATAATAAGCCTGGCCTTGACCCCTGACCTGACCTCTGACGGGAGCTACCCCTACATCAGCCTCATATAGCAGCAACGACTTCACATGCATTTACTTTTCAGACACACACACACTAAACACTCTCTCACACACTCAAACACAAACTCTGAAACACTCACACTCTACTCTCTCTCTCTCTCTCTCACACACACACACACACACACTAAACACTCTCTCACACACTCATAAACACAAACACACAAACGCAAACTCTGAAACACTCACACTCTCTCTCTCTCTCTCTCACACACACACACACACACACACTAAACACTCTCTCACACACACACTAAACACTCTCTCACACACTCATAAACACAAACTCAAACTCTGAAACACTCACACTCTCTCTCTCTCCACACACACACACTAAACACTCTCTCACACACTCATAAACACAAACACAAACACACAAACGCAAACTCTGAAACACACACCTCTCTCTCTCTCTCTCACACACACACCACACACATAACACTCTCTCTCACACACACACACACACACACACACACACATTAAACACTCTCTCTCACATGATACAACAACACAACACAACACACACAAACGACTCACATACTCTCACTCTCTCTCTGGTAGAGTGACATATCGAGCTCGTCTAGAGATGTTTTTGGGGCGCAACAACTAGAAACAAAAAACACTTGATATCGCGACTAGTGGTGTGTGTGTGTGTTATTATCTGTGTAGTGTGTGTGTGTGACAGTGTGTTAGTGTGTAGTGTTGGTGTGTGTGTGGTGTGAAAGTGAATGTGAGTTTGTGAGTGTGTGTGTGTGTGTGGTGCGTGTGAGTGTGATGTGGTGTGTGTTGTGTGTGTGTGTGGTGTAGTGTGATGTGTGTGTGATGTGTGTGTGTGTGAGATGTGTGTGTGTGTGAGAGTGTGTGTGTGTGGTGAGTGTGTGTGTGTGAGTGTGTGTGTGTGTGTGTCGAGTGTGTGTGGTGTTGTGTGTGTGTGTGTTTGTGTGGTAGAGTGTGTGTGTGTGTGTGTGTGAATGTGTGTGTGTGTGAGAGTGTGGTGAGTGTGTGTGTGTGTGGAGGTGTGGTGTGAGTGTGTGTGGTGTGATGAGTGTGTGTGTGTGTGTGTGAGTGTGTGTGTGAGTGTGTGTGTGTGTGTGTGTGTGTGTGTGTGTGTGTGTGTGTGGTGTGTGTGTGTGTGTGTGTGAGATGTGTGTGTGTGCTGGTGAGTGTGTGTGGTGCTGTGTGTGTGTGTGTGTGACTCACACAGGTAAAACTGCATTTGTGGGTCCTGCAGGTGAGATTGGACAAAACTCCTCAGAGCAGCGACTGAAGAACAGAGAAGCATCACGCTAACATCTGCAGTCTCATGTTAAGACACCAAACACAACATAAAAAACTAAAATAATAAAATTAAAATTAAATTAAAATTAAACTAAACATAACATTAAATTAAATCTAAACATACAGCAGTACAAAGAAAATAAAAAATAAAAAAAATAAAATAAAATATAGTTTATACAACTATACCTAACACATCAGAACAAAGACAAGAACAAGAAATATATACATATAAATTCTAAAATAAAATTATACAATTATACATAATACTGTTTTTTTTTTTTTTACATTTTATTGAAAGATTTAATACAAAAACATAACAACATAAAGAAAAGAACAATAAAATAGTGAAATAAAATACATATATATATATATATATATATATATATATAATGTATGTATATACACACACGCAACAAAATAAGGAAAAAAAAAAAACAATAAAATAAAAACAATATTTAATATATTTAGACATTTAATATCACCTGTTTCTAGAGGTCTGAAGAAGCCCTGAAGAACGTGACGGTCAGGAAACTGGACCCTCAGCGCCACCTGACAAACACAGCGACCAATCAACCGCCTGAATCCAGTCACATGACCGATCACATGATCAGACACGAGAAGCAGACTCACCTTCGGATACCTGTCCATCTTCTCCTTCATCTGAGCCTCTCGCAGAGATTTAGTCGTGAGAGGAGCTTCTTCCAGCGCCTTCCTAAAACACACCCAGATCAAACTCATCTGGACTCTCCTCTCAACCAGGAGTGGGTCACACTTTCATGTTCATCCCATCTCATTTTATAAGTGACTTTCTTTCTGATTTAAAGAGGTTTTCTTTGGATTGTTTGACGATTTGAAAGAGAATATAGGAAAATATAACTTAATATGTGTCTCCTGATAGCTAAATTTCACAAACATCTGCTCGAAACCTCTTTTCTTTATTCAGAGTTGATCTAGATGGAAACTATCCAGAGTTAAAGCAGTGAAACTGCTATATTCATCATGTATTAAGATGAACAAAACACGCTTACTAGAGTTATGATAAAACATATATATATATCTTCATATTGAATATTATACTTTATTTTATTTCAGCTTTACTTCAGTTGATGAAAATAATTTTTACTAGTTTTCATTAACAATAACAGCACTGTGACAGCAGAAGTGAACTGTGATTGGTCACTTCACATGTCAATCAAATGTGTGTTGTACGTTCTCACCTCTCGCTCTTCAGCTGCGCGAATCTCTTCCGAATGTCGTCAACGGTGACTTCAAAAAACTCATCAGGAAGTTCTGCGTTGTCATGGCGACGGGCTCCGGAGTCCAGATGGAAGACCAGTGGCTCCCTGTCGACCGGCTGCACAAACACACACGATTCACTGATTCATCACGAGTCACTGATTAATCACGAGTCGCTGATTCATCACGAGTCACTGATTCATCACGAGTCACTGATTCATCACGAGTCACTGATTCATCACCAGTCTCTGATTCTTCACACGTTACTGATTCATCACGGGTCACTGATTCATCACGATTCACTGATTCATCACCAGTCTCTGATTCTTCACACGTTACTGATTCATCACGAGTCTCTGATTCATCACGATTCACTGATTCATCACGAGTCACTGATTCATCACGGGTCACTGATTCATCACGATTCACTGATTCATCACCAGTCTCTGATTCTTCACACGTTACTGATTCATCACGAGTCACTGATTCATCACCAGTCTCTGATTCTTCACACGTCACTGATTCATCACGAGTCGCTGATTCATCACGAGTCACTGATTCATCACGATTCACTGATTCATCACGAGTCACTGATTCATCACGAGTCACTGATTCATCACCAGTCTATGATTCTTCACACGTTACTGATTCATCACGAGTCGCTGATTCATCACGAGTCACTGATTCATCACGAGTCACTGATTCATCACGAGTCACTGATTCATCACGAGTCACTGATTCATCACGAGTCACTGATTCATCACCAGTCTCTGATTCATCACACGTCACTGATTCATCACGGGTCACTGATTCATCACCAGTCTCTGATTCTTCACACGTCACTGATTCATCACGATTCACTGATTCATCACGAGTCGCTGATTCATCACGAGTCACTGATTCATCACGAGTCACTGATTCTTCACACGTCACTGATTCATCACCAGTCGCTGATTCATCACGAGTCGCCGATTCATCACGAGTCACCGATTCACCACGAGTCACCGATTCACCACGAGTCACCGATTCACCACGAGTCACCGATTCATCACGAGTCACCGATTCATCACGAGTCACCGATTCATCACGAGTCACCGATTAATCACGAGTCACTGATTCATCACGAGTCGCTGTTTCACCACTAGTCACCGATTCACCACGAGTCACTGATTCATCACGAGTCGCTGATTCACCACTAGTCACTGATTCATCACGAGTCACCGATTCATCACGAGTCACTGATTCATCACGAGTCACCGATTCACCACGAGTCACCGATTCACCACGAGTCACCGATTCATCACGAGTCACTGCTCACTGATTCATCACGAGTCACTGATTCATCACGAGTCACTGCTCACTGATTCATCACGAGTCACTGATTCATCACGAGTCACTGATTCATCACGAGTCACCGATTCACCACGAGTCCCTGATTCATCACGAGTCACTGATTCACCACGAGTCCTGATTCACACGAGTCGCTGATTCACCACAGTCCTGATTCATCACGAGTCACTGATTCACCACTAGTCACTGATTCATCACGAGTCGCTGATTCACCACGAGTCACTGATTCACCACGAGTCACCGATTCACCACGAGTCACCGATTCATCACGAGTCTCTGATTCATCACGAGTCATAGCTACACATTGCAGCACCGCTTAAAGTTATTGAGACGTTAGAGCGATAAAGAAAGATTCATGAATGAGAAAATAAAACAGAACAGAAAGTTATTAAGTGCAAGAAGTTGCATTTCTAATTTTTAAAAAGTATATTAGCTTTAACCCTAAGCATTAAAATAGCCCCACCTACTGATTAACATATGATTTGCATACAGGTTGACTTTGAACACGAAACACAAATGCGAATTGTGAAAAAAGAAAACGGAAAATTAAAAATTAAATTGTCACTATTATTACACATTATTAACACGCATTGTAAACAAAGTATCTATAATTTCTTTTTCACTAACTATAATTTCTTTTGTATTAAGACTGTAGTGAAAATTAAATTTAAATTCACCAATTTGACAGAGACGATGCATTGTCATCATTAAAATTAAATTAAAATAATTTAACATGATTTTAATTTTTGGCACATATTTTCAGGTTTTACTTTTTTATCATTTAAATAACTTATTTAGATGCCTTCCACAGAAAGCTATTATTAAATAGACTAACTGCACCTGAAACTCACAGCATTGTATATTTAATATTTATTTTAATGTTTATCTGCATTTTTGTGCACATTTTTAACAACAAAAATTAAATAAAAAAGCAAAAAACATTAATTATACTGTGATATATCTACATCATTATAATGAAATAAAATCACTCATATTGTGAAATAAGGTTTTGGTTATATCGCCCAGCCTTAATATGAATTAATACATAAATAACTAACAAAAAAAAAGCAAGGGGGACACAAGTGTGTTTTTACCTCCAGAAATTCATCTGTTTCCTCTTCGTCCCTCTTTGCTTGTTTATCACTGACTGACCGCTGAAACATACAAGAAACATCCACAAACACTTCAGTCTGAGAGACAGCAAACACCAGACGACCAGAAAACATCCCAGCTATGAAGAAACAAGCGTGTGTTGGTGTTTGTGTGATCGAATCTAAACATGGTGATGCATGATTGAGCTCAGACACAACAAAAACACAGCGTCCATCTCTCAGAGAAATCAACAACAGAGCAGAAGGACACGCATGAAAGACCTGCAGATGAACACCAAAAAGACCTTTAAAAGATTAGGATTTTGAGTGTCTTCTGTTCACCAAGGCTGCATTTATTTGATTAAAAATAAAGTAAAAACATTAAAAATTCAGAAATATTATTACAATGTAAAACAGCTGTTTTCTATGTGAATATGTGTTAAACTGTAATTTATTTCTGTGATCAAAGCTGAATTTATTTGATCAAAAATACTGTAAAAATTCAGAAATATTATTACAATGTAAAACAGCTGTTTTCTATGTGAATATGTGTTAAACTGTAATTTATTTCTGTGATCAAAGCTGAATTTATTTGATCAAAAATACTGTAAAAATTCTGAAATATTATTATAATGTAAAACAGCAGATTTCTATGTGAATATGTGTTAAACTGTAATTTATTTCTGTGATCAAAGCTGAATTTATTTGATCAAAAATACTGTAAAAATTCTGAAATATTATTATAATGTAAAACAGCAGATTTCTATGTGAATGTGTTAAACTGTAATTTATTTCTGTGATCAAAGCGGAATTTATTTGATCAAAAATACTGTAAAAATTCTGAAATATTATTATAATGTAAAACAGCAGATTTCTATGTGAATATGTGTTAAACTGTAATTTATTTCTGTGATCAAAGCTGAATTTATTTGATCAAAAATACTGTAAAAATTCTGAAATATTATTATAATGTAAAACAGCAGATTTCTATGTGAATATGTGTTAAACTGTAATTTATTTCTGTGATCAAAGCGGAATTTATTTGATCAAAAATACTGTAAAAATTCTGAAATATTATTATAATGTAAAACAGCAGTTTTCTATGTGAATATGTGTTAAACTGTAATTTATTTCTGTGATCAAAGCTGTATTTTCAGCATCATTACTCCAGTCTTCAGTGTCACATGATCTTCAGAAATCATAATATGCTGCTCAAGAAACATTATTATTATTATCAATGTTGAAAACAGTTGTGACGCTTAATATTTTTGTGGAAACCTTGATAGGCTACATTCAAAAGTTTGGAGTGAATAAGATTAAAAAAATAAAATAAAAATCAAGAAAATCAAGCATTTTTATCAAGAATGCATTTGTTTGATGATTAGATTAATTTATATCATTCAGCACTAATTTAAAATATTTTTTTCTCTAATTCTGTTTAGATATTGCTTCGTTTTTTTTTGTTTTTGGAGTTTTTATTTTCCTCCTGCTTTTATTTTAGTTAAAATATTTTTCTTAAAAAAAAAAAAAAATCAAAAGCACATTTAAAATGACTAAAAAATAAACAAATATTTTAAATGAACACAAAAGCTAATACAGAATAATAAATAAAAAATATAATAGTATATAAATGTACTATTTTGCATATATATGTACTTTGTATACACATTTATATATATACACATACACACACAGATTGGGGTCAGTATGATTTTTTTAATCTCTTTTTATTATTTGCTATTTTTTTATTATTGAATTATTACTTTTATTCATCAAGGACGCATTAAATTGATCAAAAGTGACAGTAAAGGCATTTATAATGTTACAAAAGCTTTGTATTTCAAATAAATGCTGTTCTTTTGAACTTTCTATTCATCTGTGAATCCTGAAAAATAAAATGCATCACAGTTTCCACAAAAATATTGTGCAGCACAACTGTTTTCAACATTGATAATAATCATAATAATATTTGTTGAGCAGCAAATCAGCATATTATTATGATTTCTGAAGATCATGTGACACTGAAGACTGCAGTAATGATGCTGAAAATACAGCTTTGATCACAGAAATAAATTACAGTTTAACACATATTCACATAGAAAACAGCTGTTTTACATTATAATAATTTTTCACAATTTTACAGTATTTTTAATTAAATAAATGCAGCCTTGATGAGCAGAAGAGAGAGATTTCTTTCAGAAACATCACTTTTGTCCACCTGTGTGTTTTAAAATGTAATTTATTCCCGTGATGAAAAAGCCAAACAGCACATGAAGAAACGGGAAGTAAACAGACCTTGATTTCTTGGCTGGGTTTGGGTTTCTTGGCTTTCGGCGGGCTGCCGGACACACATGATGACCATGAAGTGGACATCTTCAGTCCAGCTGTCCCGGTTCCTCCCAGACGCTGTCCGCTTCCCGAAAATGGCACAAAGTCAGTGGGCGTGGCTGAGGGGGCGGAGCCATGGCACTGTTGGGACGTCCCAGGTCGCTCGTCGTCCTCCTGTGGCATTAGTTTGGCCTGCGGAGGCTGGGTGGTTTTGGGCCACACCCCCTGCTCTCGGCTCATGCTTGGCTCCTCCTCTTCCTGTTTGACAGGATGATGGTTCATCGGGGCGCCGACCTCAGTGGGAGGAGGTGGGGTTTCCACAGGAATGGGGGCGGGCTTCTCGGGTGGTTCTGGAGGTAGCTGTGATACGGTTGTCTTGGCAACAGCATCCGTTGGCATAGCGACCGCATCCACGGATGCAGCAGGACACGAGGAGTCGGAGCCTTTCAGCACATAACTAATGAACAGAAACGCCATTGTTATCATCATCATAATCACGTGACAGTGATGTGACGTCACCGCTGAGACGAACAGCTCACCGTATGATGGCACTTCCTCCGGTGAGACCCAGAGACTTCAGAGTCGTCTTCTTCAGTGCATCCTTACCGCTGACCTACACAACAACAACAACAAGACATGAAACTGCAATTTAATGGGAACCTATTATGCAAAATTCACTTTTATATGTTGTTTGAACATAAATGTGTGCTGGCAGTGCGTGTACACATCCACCCTATAATGATAAAAATCCAGCCGCCCTTTTTTATAATCCCCATAAATCATAAACAGTGTCTCAGAACAAGCCGTTCGCAGAATCGGTACAATGTGATGTCACATTTTACAAGCCCCGCCCACAACTGTTGACCCACACTGCTGTATTAGCAGAGAAAAAGCTACAGACGTTATTCGGTTCAGAGCAGTGAGTGATTTTGTGTTTTATTTTATTGTTTGGGTCATAGACAGCAGTGTAAGTTCTGTATATTACGCTGCTGTCACTTAATACACAGATCTAATATAAACATGCGATTTCTTTCCCAGCCGTCTTCACACACATAACCGATTGTCTTTATGCGTGTTTTTAACAAACGTGTGTGTATTTGACAGTTCAAGCGCTATATGATGTGAAAGAGAACTTAGTTTAGTACTCACATGCCATGTGACAGCTGCTCAGAAAACCGTATATATAGGAAGTTAAACTAATATGGCTTTAAAACGCATGATTTTAGCACGATAGACATGATTATCAAAACCAAACAGATGTTTTTTGACAGAGTATCCGAGGAACGAGCTGTAAAGGCAGAGTCCTGTTCTGGAAAAGGGGGCGGGGAGCAGCAGCTCATTTGCATTTAAAGAGACATGCACAAAAACAGCCAGTTTCTGCTTCTACTCCAAATAGGCATTTTCAAAAAGATATAATGAATGATCTGTGGGGTATTTTGAGCTGACACATTCTGGGGACACCTGAGACTTATATTACATACTGTAAAAAAGGGCATAATAGGTGCACTTTAATTCCACATTGTAACAGGTTTGAGAATAAAGCAGTGTATTAATGAGAAAACCATCCATCGTCCACAAACAGACGAATTCACAAAACATTCATGTTGTGTTCGTGTCAACCTAGAGATGTTTAGATATTTAGGCCTTAATTCGAGTGAATTAAGACTCGCAGAAACTGTTTCTTAACTTCTTTCTTAAGAAGGTGTCTGTGGGAACGTGCAATACGTCAGTAAATGAAGTCATTCTGACTTTAACAGCGACGCACAGAGATCAAGCGCTGGTCTCACCTCGTCTCTCATGTAAACACACACTGGCGTAGGTCCAGACGCGTCCAGATCAGACGTCCTGAGGAGGAAACACATCACAACATCTGTCAGGAGAGAACAAACAAACACAGATATACTGTATATACTCCTGGACTGAGACCAGCAGGTTTTTGGAAAAAACAGCTGTGGATTTTTATGGGAATAAAACATGGAATCAAATGGAATCCCACTGTATTTAAATTACAGTTCTGTGAGAGCAGAGGGGGAGTGGCCTGTGAGAAAGTGGGAGGGGCTTGTTGTAGCAGTGGGAGGAGCCTGTGAGAACATGAGCAGGTGTTTAACCCTCATTATGCATTCATAATCTGCTTACTATATTCACATTCCAGGATTTCATTTGGAGCCGAAGAATCGCTATTTTTTTTTAAAGCAGTAATAACTTAATATTTTTCAACTAAAACTAAATTTTGAAAGTTTTGAATGTTTCCATGTTTTCGCTATGTTAATGCATTAACTGTGCATTTATATGCAATGCATTTACATTTATTAATGCATTTACCCCTTTTTTTATAAAAAAAGGTCTAGTTGACTGAAAAAATATAAATTTTAATAAATATAAATATATTAATTAAATTCCTTTAAATTACTCATGTTTGCACAAAAACAATCCTAATTTATAAAATCTAAATATTTATTTCTAATAAAACAACAAACATTACTCTAAAAAGTTTCAAACTAAAGTAATTCATTTTACTTGCATATTCACATTTAGATTAAAAAAAATTATGATTTTTCATGCAGCAGTGGTTTCTGCAAGTCTTCTGACATTAATATAATTTCATAGAGCATTTTACAGAAAGTGTTTTGACATCTAATAGAACTCCATACATATGAACCTTTTTATAAATAAATTAAATATAAATAAAAGCCATTTATATTATAAATAAATTATATAAATGGGTATATCTCTGGAAAAAAAAGGTAAAAAACATTAAAAAATAAATGATGTGTATTTTAAGGGTCTTGAAGCTTTTGCAAAGTATCGTTCGCTTACTAAAAACTATGCATTTTTTAAAAAAAAGTTTATTGATTTACTGTCAAAACAGACCGGAGTGCATTATGAGGGTTAAAGTGTTTGGCAACGGCGCCGAGCGCTCGTAAAACATCCCGCGAGACATTAAAAACCACAGGGAACTCTATTCTGCTGGAGAGGAATGTGTTTTACTCAATCAATAGAGTCAGAAAGAACACATATAAACAACATCAGCTGCAGCGTTCTCTCACAGAACAACACACACCTGGTTTGAGGAAAGTGTGTCAGTAGATCCCATAACGTCTGTCCACTCGAGAACGAGCCTTGAAGACGAGATCCGTCCTCCATCTGCAGCGCGACCCGCACCTGAACATTATAAAGAACTAGATGAACTCACACTAGCACTGTTTTTAATGTTTAAGAAGTCTCTTCTGCTCATCAAGGTGATCAAAAACACTGTAAAAATTCAGAAATATTATTAGAATGTAAATCAGATGTTTTCTATGTGAATATCTATTAAACTGTAATTTATTTCTGTGATCAAAGCTGTATTTTCAGCATCATTACTCCAGTCTTCAGTGTCACATGATCTTCAGAAATCATTATAATATGCTGCTCAAGAAACATTTCTGATTATTAGCAATGTTGGAAACAGTTATGCTGCACAATATTTTTGTGGAAACTGTATTTTTTCAGGATTCACAGATGAATAGAAAGTTCAAAAGAACAGCGTTTATTTGAAATAGAAATCTACTGTAACATTATAAATGTCTTTATTGTCATTTTTGATTAATTTAATGCATCCTTTGTCAATAAAAATATTATTTTATTTAATTATTTTTTAAATCATACTGACCCCAAACTTTTGAATGGTAGTATATATTTTTTTTTAGAAAATATATATTTAACCAAAATAAAAGCAGGAGGAGAATTAATAAAAAACTAATAATAATAAAAATTAAAAATAAATAAATTGAAGCAAAATCTAAACAGAATTAGAGAGAAAATGACTTCAGTTTAGGAAGGAAGCATGTGATGTCAACAAGCATAAAAACAAGCAAAGTAGAATATTTATATAATATTATAAAAATTTGAATTGGCTTTTTATTTTAGTTTATTTTACCAAAAAACTGCAAATAATAAAATCTAAGCTAATTCATGTATTCAGCACTACATAAAAATACTCTTTTGTTGTTTTGATGACTTACTGTTCTTCTTCAAGAATCAGCTCAAAACATCTCTTCATCTTTATTTGATCCTCTAACTCTAGCCATCTCTATTCTAATTCTATTCTTTTAACAAAAGTGCTCCTTTTAGACTCGCACTCTATTCATTTACTAACTGCTTGTTTTCTTAAAAATGTATTATATAATATTATATAATTAAAAAGGCTAACCGAGTCTTGTTATAGCATTATTGCTCTTTTGTTGGTTTTGATTGCTTCTGTTGTCCTCATTTGTATAAAAGCAATGTAAATGAACGTCGAGTTCACAGGAAGTGCAGCATGACATCAGAGCTCAGGCTCGATGACATCATCAGCGCTTTTGCGCAACACGATGATGCTTCGGATCGCACTGCTGTTTTACAGGCGGAGAGACACGTCGAGTTAAGGAGCTGCTGAGATGACATCACGTAAAGCATGATGGCGTCGATAACATTCAGCGTCCTGCAGCCGCTCTCGCTCATGCTTCAGGCATGTGAGAGCTGGGAGAGTTGTGTGTGATGTGTGTGTGTGTTGAGTGAGGTGAGAGTGTGAGAGAGAGTGTGAGTGAATGTATGAGTGAGTGTGTTTGTAGTGAGTAGTTCGAGTGAGGTTGATAGTGTTGTGTTGAGATGTGTGAGTGGTGTGTGTAGTGGTGTGTGTGTGTGTTGTGAGTGAGTTGTGTGAGTGAGTGTGTGTGTGTGTGTGTGTGTGGAGTGAGTGTGTGAGTGGTGTGTGTGTGTGTGAGTGTTGGTGTGTGTGAGTGTGAGTGTGTGTGATGTGAGTGTGTGAGTGTGTGATGTGTAGTGTGTGTGTGTGTGATGTGTGTGTGTGTGTGTGTGTGTGTGTGTGTGTGTGTGTGTGAGTGAGTGTGTGTGTGTGTGTGTGAGTGTGAGTGTGTGAGTGAGTGAGTGTGTGTGAGTGGTGTGTGAGTGTGAGTGTGGAGTGTGTGAGTGTGTGGTGTGTGTGAGATGGTGTGTGTGAGTGAGTGGTGATGTGTGAGTGAGTGAGTGTGTAGTGTGTGTGTGATGTGTGTGATGTGTGAGTGGGTGAGGGTGAGTGTGTGTGTGTGTGTGTGGTGTGTGGAGAGAGTGAGTGAGTGGTGTGTGGTGTGTGTGTGTGTGTGTGAGTGTGTGAGGAGTGTGTGTGTGTGTGTGTGTGAGAGTGTGAGTGTGTGTGTGTGTGTGTGGTGAGTGTGTGAGTGTGTGTGTGTGTGTGTGTGTGTGGTGTGGTGGTGAGTGAGTGAGTGTGTGGTGTGTGTGTGTGTGTGTGTGAGTGTGTGTGTGAGTGATGGTGTGTGTGTGTGTGAGTGTGTGGTGTGTGTGAGTGTGTGTGTGTGGTGAGTGTGAGTGTGTGTGTGGTGTGTGTGTGGAGTGAGTGTGTGTGTGTGTGTGTGTTCAAAGAGCAGAAACAGGTTTTGAAGTGAGGAATCACATGAACACACACACTGCGTGGCGCTGTAGTAAACGCTGGGCCGGTGAGGTAGTTCAGCACACACACCGGAGCTCATTAAACTCTCTGATCACTGACAGACAGCGCATCGTTTCTCAGAACGAGCGCAGCGATGTTTACTAAACTCTTACGTAACCTTCACAGCGCCTGCGGTTAGATCTAGTCCTGAGCCAAATCTGCTTTTTACTTTTTATCATATTCATTCAAGCTGTCCTATTTAAGTCTGGGAAATTTAGTCTAATTTTAGTCAATTAAATCTTACATTTTTAGCCATACTGCATAAACTGATAATCACAATTATTTTACTCAAAATTACTGATCATTTGAGAAATTACATCAGAACTATTGCACTTGTTTTTATTTTAATTTAAAAAAAAAAATTTTAATTAGTTTAAATGAATCAAATTAAACTACATGAAAATGAGAAATAATTCCTTTGAGAACGAGCTGAAATGCAATAAGCTTAATTTTTTTCAGTTAACATTATTATTATTTTATATTAGTGCTGTCAAATGATTAATCACGATTAATCACATCCAAAATAAGTTTGTTTACATAATATATCTGTGTGTACTGTGTATATTTATTATGTATATATATAAATACACACACATACAGTATATATTTTGAAAAAAATTACATATATATGTTTATATTCATGCAATTCATATTATATATAAACATATTTCATATATAAACATATATTTTTCTTAAATATATACATGCATGTGTTTGTATTTATATATACATAATAAATATATACAGTACACACACATATATTATGTAAACAAAAACTTATTTTGGATGCGATTAATCACGATTAATCGTTTGACAGCACTATTTTATATTATTTAATATATATTATTATATAATTTTATATATTATATTATTGAATATTATTATTTGAAGTAACAAAACAATTTTTTTTTTATGATTTTAGTTCTATTTGACAATAATCACCGTTTCAGAACACTAAAAATTGTTATTTAAAAAGCTCTATAAGCATCTTTATATTTCATCGTTACTTATTATTTAACAAAACACTCTACATCTTTTTGTTTTTGTATTAATTGGTAAGAGAGGGACACATTATTGAAGGCCAAAGGCTCATTTTGTGTCAAATCAACCATTTCAGAAACAAAAATTTTGATTTTATTAATATTTTTTTCTAAAGAAAGACAAACGGAAATGAGTCAAAATGAACATTTTCACCTGAGATTCAGAGCCAAATTACAGCAGGATAAAAAAGTGTTTATAAAGATGGCAGCATCATAATGTTATTTCTACACAGAGATTGTTAGCTCTATTAATAAAATATGTTGACTTTATCAATCTGTGTTGCATTATATGTCTATGGTGACAGTTCAAATATGTGAAAAAAGCACTTTTTGTGTTGTTTTTTCCCAAGTTTGATTGCATGTAACTCAAGAACTTTTAAAGATATCTCAGTGTCCTTTTAGATGTTGGTTCTTAATAAGCATTTCTTTTGCAATATTTATTTTTAAGACCCAGTATGGTTCAGTTCCAGAGATATGGGGATTTTACTGTGGTATTGCACTCATTTTCAGTGCTCATTCCGTGTCAGTTCTGGTTAAAGCAGCCACTAAATCAGTTCATTTGATGAAGTTTCACTGGTGTATAAACATGCAGACACACACACACACACACACCGCGCTCTCAGCTCCCGTCTGCGGCCGTGAACACACCACCATCTCCAGCTTGGCATTATTCGGCAGACTGGCAAAACGCCACTGCAGAGACAAATCTAGAACAATCCTCTGAAACCTGCAGACAAAGAGAGAGAGACAATGAGCTGCCAGACACACACACACACACACAAACACACTCTCTCACAAACACACACACACACACACTCTCTCACACACACACACACACACACACACTCACTCACTCACAACACACACACACACACACACACACACTCTCACACACACACACACACACACACACACACTCTCCACACACACACACACACACCACTCTCACAAACACACACACACACACTCTCACAACACACACACTACACACACACACTCACCTCACACCACAACACACACTCACACACACACCACCACTCTCACACAACAACACACACACTCTCACACACACACTCTCACAACACACACACACTACACACACACTCACTCACACAACACACACACACCTCTCACACACACACTCTACACACATCACACACACACACACTCTCTCCACACAAACACCACACACACACTCTCTCACAAACACACACACACACACACATCTCCACACAACACCACACTCTCACAACACACACACACACCTCTCTCACAAACACACACACACACACCTCACAACACACACACA
>JALXFT010003480.1:32500-40000 GCA_023376895.1 Aspiorhynchus laticeps
GGTCAGCGGACTCAGACGCCCGAGAGCTTTCCTCTGGACTTCACAGCTGTGGAGGGAAACATGGAGAGCTTCATGACTCAGGTGAAGAACTTGGCTCAATCCCTGTATCCCTGCTCGACTCAGAAACTGGACCAGGAGATGAAGCTTCAGTTCCTGAGGAACTCTTCAGTCACCTGTAATGACGGGTCACCTGCTGGGTCAGTGATGCCTTCAGTATGTTTCTGCTTCTGTGTGGTGTAGTGGTCAAACATCTGCTGTAGGTTCAAAGCTCTCAAGGGTTGATTCATTATCCATCACTGTGAAAAATATCAGCAATATTCTTTTTATACAAGAACTTTTTACAAACGTTCCCATTACATTATGAAAAACGTTATTTATGAATGTCTTCTAAATGTTCAAAATATCAAGTTTTTATAAAATGTATTTTTTTTTGTTGTACGAACATCAAGGGAACATTCCATTTTATACTCGTGATTTGCGAACATTGATGAGAACCGTTATCTTTTGAATGTTCTGGGCGCAACGGTCAAAATATCAAGTGTTTTAAACCAAGTTTTTTTTTTAGTTATACAACTGAAAAAGAAATTAGACAAGAATAGACAATCTTATTCTGACAAACTGATGAAGTCTTCAGTTCTACTTTCTATTGTATAGTCTATTCTAGTTAGTGATGAACATTTAATTTTATAATTTTGTGAACATTACGAGAACGTTACTTATGGATGTTCTCAACGTTCGAAAATTATCAATCAACTTGTGAAAAATAGTATTGCATTTCTTGTTCTACGAACATCAATAGAACATTTAATTTTATAATTTTGCGAACATTGCGAGAACGTTACTTCTGAATGTTCTCTCAACGTTCAAAATATCACGTTTTTATAAAATGTATTTTTTTTTAGTTATACGAACATCAATGGAACATTTAATTTTATAATTTTGCGAACATTGAGAACGTTATGTTCTCTCAACGTTCAAAACATCAAAATTTTAAAAATGTATTTTTTTTGTTCTACGATAATCAAGGGAACATTCCATTTAATAACTTTGCGAACATTACAAGAACGTTACTTCTGAATGTTCTCTCAACGTTCAAAACATCAAAATTAAAAAAAATAAAAATCTTGGTTATGTTAAAGTTGAGGGAACATTCCATTTTATTATTTTGCAAACATTATGGAAACGTTACTTTTAAATGTTCTCTGAATGTTCAAAATGTTAATGTTTTAAAATTGCTTTTTTTCTCGGTTATGCGAACGTTAAGGGAATGTTTCATTTTATCATTGTGCAAACATGAATGTTTTTGAACGCTCTGAAACAAGTAGCATCATATCATTATTTAACGTTAGACGAATGTTCAACTAAAATGTTCCATGAATGATGTATAAATGTTTTTGTGTTAACATTATTAAAGCGCAGATAACTTTGAACCAACGTTCTATTAATGTTACTTGAAGAATGTTTGTTCAAAGCTTTGAAAGAACCTTCATAAACATAAGCTCTATCTATCTGTCTGTCTGTCTGTCTGTCATCATATCTATCTGTCTGTCTGTCTGTCTGTCTGTCTATCTGTCTGTCATCAAATCTATCTATCTGTCTGTCTTCTGTCTGTCATCATATCTATCTATCTGTCTGTCTGTCTGTCTGTCTATCATATCTATCTGTCTGTCTGTCTGTCTTCTTCTGTCATCTATCTATCTATCTATCTGTCTGTCTGTCTGTCATCATATCTATCTGTCTGTCTGTCTGTCTGTCTGTCATCATATCTATCTATCTGTCTGTCTGTCATCATATCTATCTGTCTGTCTGTCATCATATCTATCTGTCTGTCTGTCTGTCTGTCATCATATCTATCTATCTGTCTGTCTGTCATCATGTCTGTCTGTCTGTCTGTCATCACATCTATCTATCTATCTGTCTGTCTGTCTGTCATCATATCTATCTGTCTGTCTGTCATCATATCTATCTATCTATCTAATCTATCTGTCTGTCTGTCTGTCATCAATCTATCTATCTATCTGTCCTGTCTGTCATCATATCTATCTGTCTGTCTGTCTGTCTGTCATCATATCTATCTGTCTGTCATAAGTCTATCTATCTGTCTGTCTGTCTGTCTGTCATCATATCTATCTGTCTGTCTGTCATCATAATCTATCTATCTGTCTGTCTGTCTGTCTGTCATCATATCTATCTATCTGTCTGTCTGTCTGTCATCATTCTATCTGTCTGTCTGTCATCATACTGTCTGTCTGTCATCATATCTATCTATCTTCTTGTCTATCTGTCATCATATCTATCTGTCTGTCTGTCATCATATCTATCTATCTATCTATCTATCTTCTGATCTGCGCCAGTCACAACTATCTGTCTGTCATGTCTGTCTGTCTGTCTGCCTGTCATCATATCTATCTGTCTGTCTGTCATCATGTCTGTCTGTCTGTCTGTCTGTCTGTCATCATATCTATCTGTCTGTCTGATCTATCTATTGTCTGTCTGTCTGTCATCATATCTATCTGTCTATCTGTCTGTCTGTCATCATATCTATCTTCTGTCTGTCTGTCTGTCATCATATCTATCTGTCTGTCTGTCATCATATCTATCTGTCTGTCTGTCTGTCTGTCATCATATCTATCTGTCTGTCTGTCATCATCTATCTGTCTGTCTGTCTGTCTCTGTCTGTCTGTCTGTCTGTCATCATATCTATCTATCTGTCTGTCTGTCATCATATCTGTCTGTCTGTCTGTCTGTCATGTCATGTCTTCTATCTATCTATCTGTCTGTCTGTCATCATATCTATCTATCTGTCTTCTATGTCTGTCTGTCTGTCTGTCATCATATCTATCTATCTGTCTGTCTGTCTGTCATCATATCTATCTATCTGTCTGTCTGTCATCATATCTATCTATGTGTCTGTCTGTCTGTCATCATATCTATCTATCTGTCTGTCTGTCTGTCATCATATCTATCTATCTGTCTGTCATCATATCTATCTATCTATCTATCTATCTGTCTAGGCTACTATGGCAATACCATGGTAAAGGTATTTTATGTACATTTTGTCACAGGTGTTTTTGCAGGGTTATATGTGTATGGTATCCTTATTTTAAGTCTGTTATTTTGTTAGGGAGCTCTCTTGTAATAGCACGAATCAGATAATTACCGAAACCATCATAATTATAGCCAAATTGAAGAGAAGCGCGCGGCTCTGACAGACACGGAGGATCAGAGATATTAATTCCTCACATTCCCAGACAGCAGCAGCAGAGATGGTCGGAATGATTGTGGTTTGTCTCGGCATCTTCTGGGACACATATGGTTTTGAGTGAAAGTACGCAAATTACGGCGTCGTCTGTCGCGCGCGGCTTTCTCTTCCCGCATGCGTGCCGCGAGGGTTGCCAGATCACAGAAACAATTCCAGCCCAAAGTTTACTTATAACACGCCCAAAAAGAATGAACCAGCACAATTTTTTGCCCCGTCCAAACACAGTTGACAGCTGCATTATTCCATAAATGCACTTTAAAATAAACATTTTAATTTTATTTATTCTATGCTTTTCATTTTAGCAATATGTAGTAGTGCATTTTTAATTATTGAATTTGTATTTTATTTTATTTTAATTTTTTATTTTCCTCTTTTTTTCATTCTAATTTTCAGTACTTTTCTGTATTTACGACAATATTTTTTTTCCATATCATACTATATCAATATGAGGAGTGACGTCATGCGCACATGGTTCGTTCGGTAACTTTAATCTTTAAAACTCATAAAGCCAATCCAAAAACACATAAAATCTTTACCATGCCTTATGAAATCTACTTATGTTAATCATATACGTAGATGTATATGACCTGAAGTCATTCGTTTAAATAACATTAAGCATTTTTTTAATAATTCTTCCAATTAAATTATTCAGATTTCACTATAGTTTATTTAAAGAAATCATGCTAATGATGCTTATATAATTATACTATAATTCTGTAATTTTTGACTATCATACTATTATAATATATATATATATATATATATATATATATATATATATATATATATATATAATATATATAATAATATAATATTTATTTATAATATATAGCTATACATTCAAAAAATGGTGAAGCAGGTTTGAAAAGCTCCAGTTTAAACACATCAAAGGGATTCCAGCAAACCAGACACTGATCTTTATATGAGCCACATCTGACACACACACACACACACACACACACACATCTCCACATCTACACTCTCTCACACACACACTAAAACAAACATGGGATAACCACATATGCCCTTCTAGACTTATAGTCCACATATGAGCCCTCAAACACACACACACAAAAACACAGAGAGAGAGAACACACACACACACACACACACACATATGTCTAGACATTCACTAACTCACACACACACAGAGAGACACACACTCTCACACACACACACACACACTTGTCTAACATTCATAATCAATGATCAGAAAGCTGTTTGTCTGAGTGGCGACCCATAATACAGATCAACATCTCATGCTGACACTTATGCTCTCTCTCTCTCTCTCTCTCTCTCTCTCTCTCTCTCTCTCTCTCTCTCTCTTCTCTCTCTCTCTCTCTCTCTCTCTCTCTCTCCTCTCTCTCTCTCTCTCTCTGAGATGAAACGATCTGTGCATCTGATGTCTTTACTCTGATCTCTTCACGCTCCAGCTTGATGTCTGTAAACAGAGAGAGAGATTCAGATTCAGCAGATGTTCAGTTCATGAGTGTGAATTGAACTGAATGAACCAGCGTGCAGAGGCTCTGGCTGATGAGCTGAGACGTGGCGTGACTCATGATGATGAGTTGAGGCCTGATGAGACCCTGGCAGATCAATTGTGAGATGGGTTGACTCATGACGATCAATAGTGACTTGGCTTGATTCACGACGATTAACTGTGGCTTGGTTAAACTCACAATGATCAACGGTGACTTGGCTTGACACATGAAGATCAGCTGTAGCTTGGCTTGGCTCTGGCAGATCATATGAGACATACATAGGTTCTGATGCAACAGCCGCGATGTTAATCGGTTCTGAAGCGGCAGCAATGACATGACGGGGTGTTGTTGTGGGCCATTTTGTGAGCGTGCTCTAACGTAGCTGCTATCTCGGTCATAAATGCAGTGTCACGTTCTTCATCCGCAACACCCACAGTAAACGAAGAGCCAACAGTCAACAAAGCATAGTCCATAAACTGAGCGAGTGATAAACGCGGACCCTCGCATCTAAGCTCAGATTGTAGAGGTTGATTAATGCCGTCACAAAACAACTCTATCAACAAACAGTCCGGTAAATCAGAGTAGTGTGCGATGGCTAAATATTCCTGAATATAGTTCTCCAGTGATCGCGAGCCCTGTTTAAGGTTTAACAAAATTCTTGCTGTATCCATACCTGGCCAATGTTCCTCAGAAAAGCTGCTGGATCCTTGTATGGCCGAGTATTCTGTTACGGGAACGACGAGACGTGAGACGTGCGGATCCATTTGCGAAGCTTTATTATAAAACATGGTCATATTCAGGCAGGGTCAGTAAACAGCAAACAGGTATGGCAGGGGCAAAACACAGAGCAGTCCGTAGAGCAAGCGTGGGTCGACGATCAGCAAACAACATCCAACAAGGGCTAGGCAGAGAGATAATCCAGGTATACGAGCAGTAATCCAACGGGGTACAAACAGAGTCCAAAGGGCTAGGCAAAGGGGTAAATCCAGAAACACAGGCAGGAATCAAACACGGGAAATCTAACAAGGTAAACTGTGAACGCTTTGTAAGGTAGCAGGGCAAACAATACTCGGCCGAGAGCAAGAGGAAGTCCCAGGTTTAAGTAAGCTGTGTAATTGTGAGATGATTCTCAGGTGTGAGCGTGATCAGTGCGAACAGCTGTGTGTGTGACGTCAGTGCAGTGTATTATGGGAAATGTAGTCTTAGGTGACATTCAACAGTAGTGTAGTGCAAGAGTCCATGTGGTGAGTGAGTGACCTCTGGTGGCGATCGGGCGGAAGGCCACAGACCGGATTCGTGACAACCGGAGTAATGATGCTGAAAATACAGCTTTGATCACAGAAATAAATTACAGTTTAACAGATATTCACATAGAAAACAGCTGTTTTACATTATAATAATATTTCACAATTTTTATTGTATTTTTGATCAAATAGATGCAGTCTTGGTGAGCAGAAAAGTCTGATTATTCAAACCAAATATTTGCATTAATGCATTTATCATGTTTTTATCCAGAGCAACTGCATTGCATTCAAGGTACCCATTCTATCAGGTGCTTTCCCTGGGAATCGAACCCATGACTTTGTTGTTGCGAACGCCATGATCTACTCTTGTACAGGAATGCATCAGAAATCAAAATAATAAATGAATCATATTTATGTGTTTTCTGATTCAGCTACTACATAAAGGAGTCACGAGGCAGTCGGCGATGGCTGATGTTCCTGGAGGGTGAGTGAATCATGAAGTGTGTGTGTGTGTGTGTGTGTGTGTGTGAGAGAGAGCGTGTGTGAGTGCGTGTGAGTGCGTGCGTGAGAGTGTGTGAGTGCGTGTGAGTGCGTGCGTGAGTGTGAGTGTGTGTGTGTGTGTGTGAGAGAGTGAGTGAGTGCGTGTGTGTGTGTGAGTGTGTGTGCGTGATGTGTGTGTGAGTGTGTGTGAGTGCGTGTGAGTAAGAGTGTGTGTGTAGAGTGCGTGTGTGTGAGTGAGTGTGTGTGTGAGTGAGTGCTGTGTGAGTGTGGTGTGGTGAGTGAGTGTGTGAGTGCGTGTTGTGGTGTGTGTGGTGAGTAGAGTGTGTGAGTGTGCTGTGTGTGTGAGAGTGTGTGTGCGTGAGTGTGTGTGAGGTGTGTGTGTGTGTGTGAGTGGTGTGAGTAGAGTGTGTGTGAGAGTGTGTGTGAGTGCGTGCGTGAGAGTGTGTGAGTGGTGGTGAGTGTGAGTGTGTGTGTGTGAGAGAGTGAGTGCGTGTGTGTGAGTGTGTGTGAGTGAGTGTGTGTGAGTGTGTGTGAGTGTGTGAGTGTGTGTGTGTGTGAGTGGTGTGTGTAGTGGAGAGTGGTGGTGTGTGAGTGCGGAGTGGTGCGTGAGTGCGTGTGGTGAGTGTGTGAGTGAGTGAGTGAGTGAGAGTGTGTGCGTGTGTGAGTGAGTGAGAGTGAGTGAGTGGTGCGTGAGTGTGAGAGTGTGTATGTGTGATCTGACGGTGTGTGTTTGTGTTGTTCAGGGGGCTGGTACTGCTTCAGTAAACACACCTGTGACAGCAGATACGAGACCATGACGCGACTCATGAGCTCCAACAAATGGCCTCCCACCAGGACAGGTCAGTCACGACCTCTGACCCTTCAACCTGACCTCTGGCCAGATCTTATTTCATGAGCACATGAACTTCATCTCCAGAGAATTTCTCAACTAACATTTCTGAATTTCTGAAAAAAAAATAACACTATTATCATAAAAATATTAATAAATTGTTGTTTTATGAATGATTCATTA
>JALXFT010003480.1:45000-50000 GCA_023376895.1 Aspiorhynchus laticeps
TCGTCTTCTCCAGATGTTAACTGATGGACTGGAGTGGTGTGGATTATTGTGATGTTTTTATCAGACTCTCATTCTGACGGCACCCATTCACTGCAGAGCATCCTATTGCTGACACATTTCTCCACATTTGTCTCTGTCTTCAGCGCCGGCGGTACCGGAGTGCTGCTGAACGTGGACCGTGTGTCGGAGCTGCTGGAGGATCTGGGTCTGGGTTCGGTTCAGGTTCGGGGTTTGGTGGACTCGGGCTGGTTTCTGGATCATAAACAGTACCGCTGCACCGACTGCATCGACACGATCAGCTGCGCTCCGACCGAGGCCATCAAGAGAGGAGTGCGGTGAGACACACATTCATTCACACGTGTGTATGCTGTTGTACTGTCTGTGGGACCGTGTTTGTGTTTGTGTTCAGGTACTGGAACAGCGTGGTTCCGGAGCGCTGCAGTCACGTGTATAACGGCGAGGACTGGAACTGCTTCTTTGGTTATAAGGTTCAGCCCACACTGAAGAGTAGGTGACTCCACAGCGCCTCCTAGTGTCTGAATCACCAACACAACACTCACACTTACTGATCACTGAACGGGGAAAGCTGCTTTTAAAAGTAGGCCTAATGCATTACAATGTTGCGTTACTCCCTAAAAAGTAACTAATTACGTTACTTGGTTACGTTTTATGGAATGTAATGAGTTACGTTACTTTTGCGTTACTTTTTAAATCTGGGCAGGGCTTGCTTGTTTGTTTTTAATATAAAAAGTTCTATTTTTCTGGCAAATGTAAAAGCCCTTTCACAACAAAAGCCTCAGACTGAAGGAAAAGTACATTCACATCTATACAGTAGAACACAGAAGAAGAAAGTTCAACACTATTCAGCAATAATAATAAAAAAAAGAACAAATGTTAGTTTATCTTGGGTAATTTTTGCTTATTAATATATGGTTGAATTGGAACATCAAAGGTCAGCAGCAAAGACACTGGTTAATAAAATGGGATTAAATACATAAAGGATATTTGTATTATTTAACATTTAATTATTGCATTTTATTAATCATATTCCTTCTTTGGAGTTGCATTTCACTATTTTATTAATTTGAGGAATACTTAATCCGTTTTTTCTTTGTGTCTCTCGCCCGCTGTCTCTCTCTCTCTCTGTTTCTCGCCCGCTCTCTCTCTCTCTCTCTGTTTCTCATCCGCTCTCTCTCTCTCTCTGTCTGTGTCTCTCGCCTGCTCTCTCTCTCTCTCTGTCTGTCTCTCGCTCTCTCTCTGTCTGTGTTTCTCGCCTGCTCTCTCTCTCTCTCTGTCTGTCTCTCGCCCGCTCTCTCCCTCTCTGTCTGTGTCTCTCGCCCGCTCTCTCTCTCTCTCTCTCTGTCTCTCGCCCGCTCTCTCTCTCTGTTTCTCGCCCGCTCTCTCTCTCTCTCTCTGTTCTCTCATCCGTCTCTCTCTCTCTCTTCTGTCGTCTCTCGCCTGCTCTCTCTCTCTCTCTGTCTGTCTCTCGCGCTCTCTCTCTTCTCTCTGTCTGTCTCTCGCCTGCTCTCTCTCTCTCTCTGTCTGTCTCTCGCCCGCTCTCTCTCTCTCTCTGTCTGTGTCTCTCGCCCGCTCTCTCTCTCTCTCTGTCTGTGTCTCCCGCCTCTCTCTCTCTGTCTGTGTCTCTCGCGCTCTCTCTCTCTCTGTCTCTCTCTCTGCTGTCTCGCTCTCTCCCTCTCTGTCTGTCTCTCGCCCGCTCTCTCTCTCTCTCTCTCTGTCTGTCTGTGTCTCTCGCCCGCGTCTCTCTCTCTCTCTCTCTGTCTGTCTCTCGCCCGCACTTCTCTCCTCTCTCTGTCTGTGTCTCTCGCCCGCTCTCTCTCTCTCTCTCTCTGTCTGTGTTTCTCGCCCGCTCTCTCTCTCTGTCTGTCTCTCGCCGCTCTCTCTCTCTCTGTCTGTGTCTGCCTCTCTCTCTCTGCTCTCGTCTCTCCCGCTCTCTCTCTCTCTGTCTGTGTCTCTCACCCGCTCTCTCTCTCTCTCTGTCTGTCTCTCGCCCGCTCTCTCTCCTCTCTCTGTTCTGCTGCTCTCTCTCTCTGTCGTCTCTCGCCCTCTCTCTCTCTCTGTCTGTGTCTCTCGCCCCTCTCTCTCTCTCTGTCTGTGTCTCTCGCCCGCTCTCTCTCTCTCGTCTGTCTCTCGCGCTCTCTCTCTCTCTGTCTCTCTCTCTCTCTCTCTGTCTGTCTCTCGCCCGCTCTCTGTCTGTGTCTCTCACCCGCTCTCTCTCTCTCTGTCTGTCTCTCGCCCGCTCTCTCTCTCTCTGTCTGTCTCTCACCCGCTCTCTCTCTCTCTGTGTCTCTCGCCCGCTCTCTCTCTCTCTGTCTGTTTCTCGTCCACTCTCTCTCTCTGTCTGTGTCTCTCACCCGCTCTCTCTCTCTCTGTCTGTCTCTCGCCCGCTCTCTCTCCCTCTCTCTGTCTGTGTCTCTCGCCCGCTCTCTCTCTCTCTCTCTCAGGGCCGGTGTTTGTGGTTCAGTGGTTGTTCGATGAGGCTCAGCTGACGGTTGATAATGTCCATCTGACGGGTCAGCCGGTGCAGGAGGGTCAGTGGAGATACATCCAGAACCTGGGCAGCGAACTCAGAAACACCCTCAAAAACGTCCCGTAAGCATCTCAGCTGCACGAGCTCCTGTCAGATCTGTGACTTTACCCTAACATCACAGATCTGACGGCGTCTGTGAATACTGTCAAACTCATCTCTGATTGGCCCTTGTTTTGATTGACAGGGCCATGTTCGCGCCGGCCTGTTTGTCTCATGAGATCATCACAAGAAGGTGAGTATACGAGTATGTGTTGTTCACTTGTTCTTAATCTCAGTAGGCATGCTTAAAATGCAAAAAATAAACATTTCAGTTATGCATTATCATAATGAATTTTTTTTAAACTTTCCCCATATTTTAAAGAGGTCCTCGGATGCAAAATTCACTTTAACATGTTGTTTGAACAAATGTGTTGGCAGTGTGTGTACACAACCACTCTATAATGATAAAAATCCACCCAGTGCCTTTTTTATCCACAAAAATCATAACCCCTTTCTCAAATCAAGCCGTTCTGATTCTTGGCTGTGTGAGGTCACACAGACCCAAGCCCCGCCCACAATTGTTGACTGACACTGGTGTTTAATCACAGACTCCGCCCTGAGTGATCTGTCATCATCAGTCTGCCATTGTTTCACCGCCGGAGCAGATGTAGACCAGAATGTCTCAGATTAAGCGATTGAGGTGTTTTGCTGTTGGATGTAATAATGAACACAGCAGTCTTCATTTACTCCCGTCATCTGAGCCGCTGAAGACACAGTGGATTACGTTTGTTTTTTAAGGCAATGCACCCCAATCTACCTAAATGTGTTTATGTTCGCGCGAATCATTCGTGATCCAGCTTCACCTACAGAAGAAGCGAGTATAAGGTTATTTTATGAATCTTTGCAAATCGCCTTTCCTAATAAAGTGCTAGTTAGCAAGTTCTACGGCTAAAGTTAAGAGTCTCATGAGAACTGCTCGTCACCCCACAGAAGAGAGGGGCGGGGTCAGCAGAGCTCATTAGCATTTAAAGGAACATGCACTAAAACGGCTTGCTGTGAACAGAGCTGTTTTTGACGGGGTAAAAAGGGTGTTTTACACTACCATTGAGAAATTTTAACCAAAGCTTGTTATAGACTTTTCATTAAGACCCTAAAGAATCATATCAACTTGTGGAAACTGGGCATCCGATGACCCCTTTAAAAATCAGTGTACAGTACAGACATTATCCATGATGCAACTCTTCAGTTACTGTATTCTATATGCAGTAAGTCAGTCTTTTTCCTCCAGTTATTGGATGGATATCCACGTCAAAGGTACCTCACTTCCTCGAGCGCTGCAGTGCTGGGACCGCAGCCTCCGTCACCACGGCAACAGCAGCAGCGCTCAGGCTCCGCCCCGGGGCTGCCCTCTTCACTTGATTGACAGCTGCCCGTGGCCCCAGTGCAACCCCACCTGCCCCACCATCAGAGAGCAGCTGACGGGGCAGGAGATGAGCGTCATCCAGTTCCTCACGCACCTGGGCTTCGACGTGCAGCGCGTGGCACAGCAGCAGGGCATGGAGCCCCACAAACTACTGGGCATGCTCAGTAACGGCACCTGACGCACTGGGTGTTCATCAGACTGCGTTCGCTCCGGCTCCGTCCCAAATGGAGCAGCTGATGTGGATCGAATGACATTTCTATAGCACCAAAAATGAGGATTCAGTGAAGCTAAAAATAATCCCAAATCTATAAGTACTCGCACAACGTTTCCATTGAGAGACAATATACTTTTATAAGGGCAGGGTTTATAACCTTTTTATAAAATTAGGCATTTAGTAGATGTTTTATTCTTACTATTTTTAGGATATGGCAGAAATAGTAAGAGTTGTATGGTAGTAGTACCTGGTTCCGAATACAGCAACTTGGGTCCTTGAATCATTGACTCAACAGTTTTGTTATAAAATGCTGATTTGTTTGGGAATGGAGCAACTGACTGTCTTTATGAATGAGTCATTGAATCATTGACTCAACTGATTCATTCAAAACGGCTGGTTCACTCGGCAACAAAGCTACTGTCTTTATGAATGAGTCATTGAATCATTGACTCAACTGATTCATTCAAACTGCTGGTTCATTCGGCAGCAAAGCAAGTGACTCTCTTTATGAATGAGTCATTGAATCATTGACTCAACTGATTCATTCAAAACGGCTGGTTCACTCGGCAACAAAGCTACAGTCTTTATGAATGAGTCACTGAATCATTGACTCAACTGATTCATTCAAAACGGCTGGTTCATTCGGCAACAAAGCAAGTCACTGTCTTTATGAATGAGTCACTGAATCATTGACTCAACTGATTCATTCAAAACGGCTGGTTCACTCGGCAACAAAGCTACAGTCTTTATGAATGAGTCACTGAATCATTGACTCAACTGATTCATTCAAAACGGCTGGTTCATTCGGCAACAAAGCAAGTCACTGTCTTTATGAA
>JALXFT010003480.1:57500-82353 GCA_023376895.1 Aspiorhynchus laticeps
TTAAAATGTTGCAATAAAGAAATAAAAATAGAAATGCAAGCAAAAATAAATACAGAAATGTAAAAATAAAATAAAACAGTAAAACAGTGTCTCCAAAGAATGAAAGGGTTTAACATTATATAAAGGAAATACATAGATATAAAATTACATTTTTAAATACACCATAAAATGTTGCAATGTATTTTTTTTTCATGCAAAACTGGAAAGAAAAACTGTAAAAGTGTCTCCAAAAGTATGGATTTAACTTTAAATAAATGAATGAATATATGATGAAATTTTAAAAAATGTTGATGTAAGAATGAATGAATGAATAATTACTGGCACATTAATATAGAGCATATGATGAAATCTTTAAACGGAGCAGTCACAGATGTGTGTTTGAGACGCTCGACACTCACGTCCACATGGTGTAGGTCACACACACAGCGGCCCCAAGGAATGCTGGGAAACACAGCAGCGTGATGAAGATGGTGGTCATCTGAGAGGCGCGCCACGGCTTCCCCGACACCTGACAGTTCATCTTCAGACTGACCTGCGCCGGACAAACACACAGTATTTATTCACTGCAACATTCAATGACACATTAAACCCTGGAGCACAAAAGCAGTCATAAGTAACACAGCTATATTTGTAGCAATAGCCAACAATACATTGTATGAGTCAAAATTATACATTTTTCTTTTATGCCAAAAATCATTAGGATATTAAGATCATGTTCCATGAACATTTCCTACCGTAAATATATCAAAGCTTAATTTTTGATTAATAATATGCATTGCTAAGAACTTCATTTGAACAACTTTAAAGATGATTTTCTCAATATTTTGATTTTTTTGCACCCTCAGATTCCAGATTTTCAAATATTGTCCTATCATAACAAACCATACATCAATGGAAAGCTATTTATTCAGATTTCAGATGATGCATACATCTCAATTTAAAAAAATTGACCATTATGACTGGTTTTGTGCTCCAGGGTCACATATATATTACCGTATAATTTAATTTAGTCTCTTAAACCGCTCCATGCAGAAGAGCGCACACTTGTGAATCAGGCTGTTAAATGCCTAAAGAAACAAACAAACCTTCTTCATGTAGAAGAGAAAGAGCAGTTTAATGATCTGAACCGCCGGCAGCAGAGGAGAGAATAACACACCCAGCCTGCAGATGAAACATCACACATCACTGATGGAGAACAGGACACTTCTGAGTGCACTCAATGTGAAGCAGCGTTACCAGGCCAGAGTTTGTCCGTAGATGAGCTCCAGAACGTTCCTGGCGATATCAAACACGGGCTTCCTCTTCCTCTTCAGAGCCTTCTGAGAAAACAACCTGAGCGAGAGAAGACTCGGTCAATAAACACCGTGCAACTTAAAAAAGAAAAATTAGAATGAAAAATATATATTTAAAAAAAAAAAATTAAGTTATAATTTTAAATATTAATATAAAATAAAAACGATTTTTTACATATTTAAAAAATACAAAAAATAAATAATTATTTAATAAATTAAAAAAATTTTTTTTTAATGAATTTCAGCCACTGCCTTCATGACAATATGATTTTTTTGGCAAAAGAACAGTAAAGAATCAGAACTTTTAGTTCTCGGAGATATTAAAGATTTCTTTTTTTAAATTAGCCAATAGCCTTTACTGCAATAAAAGCAAAATGAAATGCAAGAATTAATTAATAAATAATTAAATAGATGCTTTCATTTCTTTATAGAAATTAATATAGAATGCATGACATTTTCTTAAAAACACTGCATTAAAAAAAAAATTGAAACATTTTAATAAAATCAAAACATTTAAAAACAATGCAGCAATAAATAAAAGTAAAATTAAATGTATTCATAAATAAGCTATGAAATGTTAAAATTTCTTTTTTGTTTTAAAACAGCCCGATAGTCTTTCACAAACAAGACAATTAAAATAATTATAATAAAATGTAGATTTTTTAAATAAATTAAATTATAATTTAAAATATGACTACAATCATTTAAAAATGGTTAAACATTAAATAAAAAAATATATAATGTTAAGATTTATTTTTTTAAACAGCCAAATAGCCTTTAAAAACAAGACAATTAATATTTTATTATATTTATATATATATATATATTATATATGTGTGTGTGTGTATGTGTATGTGTGTGTGTATATATATATATATATATATATATATATATTGTGTGTATATTGTATATAGTGTATATATATATATAATATAATAAAAAGTAGATTTATTTTTGTAAATTAGGTTATAATTTAAAATATGAACACAATCAGTAAAAAAAATTAAAACTTCAATAATTATTTTAAAAATGTAAACAATTTTTTTTAAAATATGATGAAATAAAAAAAATAAAAAAGTTGATGAAATGTAAGAATGAATGAATGTAAAAAAAATAAAAAATAAAAATGTATACATGACAAGTATGCAATTAATGACAACAATGAGCTCCTGGGAACGCTACTGAAAGAACTGCGTGAGCTGCTAACCTCCACAGAAACTCTCCAAAGAAGGTGTCCAGCAGCATGAAGATGAAGTCCATCAGGAGGAAACGGTACAGCTCCTGCCCGACGAAACTCTCCCAGCACTGAGCACAGAAACACAAGCATCAGAGACCCTGAGATACAGACGCAGAGCTGCAAACACACGACGAGACTCACCTCTAAACCCAGACTGTGAGGATCCACTGCCACGCGGCCCAGCCAATGATAGCACAGCACTCCCAACACGCTCACCTTCAGCAGCAGGTTCCTGTGGGGCGCGCCAGACTCAATCAGACACTTAATGCATTTATAACACAAAGAGTTAAACAGTTTGATCGGTGCGACAGACGCTTACTGTTAAAATCCATTTCACATCTCCATATAGAAACAGATTTGTGTGTGATAACAGACCATAAGCTCTGAGACTGTTAGGTTTTTAAATAGCAATAGCCTTTACATCGTCACACTGCAAAAACGTGCTTGACTTTCAATGCAAGAGATGAAGACATCATTTAAATATTAAAAAATATATGTATAAAAAAATCATTAAAAATGTAAACAATTGTTCTTTAATAAATTTATTTAAAATGTAAAAGATTATTTTTTTTTAAATAAACTGAAAATTTGAAATAAAAATGTAAAAATAGAAAATATGATTAAAAATAGAAAATAAAAATTTATAAAATGTTAAAATTACACATTTTTCCCCACAGTTTTTAAATGGCCAATAGCCTTTACATCACTACAATAAAGACTATTTAAAACACAAGATACATTTTTTTTTAAATAAATTTAAATTTAGATTTGAAATTAAAAATATATTTTTTTATTCTAAATTTAAATTAATTAAATCGTAATTTAAAATATTCATATTTTTTATTTGTTTAATAAATGTAAAAAAGAAAAACAAAACATACACAAATAAAAAAATATATAAATATTAAAAATATATATGTATTAAAAAACATAAAAAATGTAAACAATCCTTCTTTAATAAATTAATTTCAAATGCAAAATATATATTTTTTTAAATAAACTGAAAATTTGAAACAAAAAAGTATGTAAAAATAAGAAGTATGATTTCCTTAATAAAATAAAAATTAATAAAATGTTAAAATTTCACTTTAACCCCACAGTTTTTAAATGGCCAATAAAGACAATTTAAAACTCAAGATAATTTAAAAAAATAAAATTTAGAATAAAAAAAATGTGTGTGTGTGTGTGTGAACACACACACACAATCTACTTTTTATTATATATATATATATATATATAATATAAATAAAAAAGTAGATTTCTTTTTGTAAATTAGGTTATAATTAAAAATATGAACAATCATTAATTAATGATAACATAATGATAACATTATAATTAACATATTTTTTTTTTATTCTAAATTTAAATTCAAATCTAAATTTTTAAATCTAACGATTTAATTCATTTAAAAAAATATATATACATTTTTAAATGAATTAAATCGTAATTTAAAATATTAATATTTTTATGTTTAATAAATGTCAAAATATAAAATCAAAACATACAAAAATTTAAAATATTTAAATAATTAAGAAATATAATTTTAAGATGTAAAACAACTAAAAATATATTTTTAATAACTTAAAATGTAAAAGATTAATACAGAAATAAAATTAAATTATAAAAAATAAAATAAAAAACTAATTATTTCATAAATTAAACCAAAAACCTTTAACACATTTAAGCCACTTCCTTTGTGACCATTTGATGTTTGGTTTATGGATATGAAATCTTATTTGATGATTATTTAATTCCTATGGAAATGAAAATGAATAATACGTTGAAAGCGGGCGGCCGTTCTACCTGCTGATGGAGATGTAATTGAGCACAATGGGAGAATCGTACTCCTCCATCCAGGCCACGGCGTTGAAGAATCCCGGCAGGAGCAGGTTAAAGCTGGACACCACGACAGGAACGGCCAACAGACTGGCTTCCTTCAGCAGCGGATCAGACGAGCCGGCGCGAGCGCGGTTAAGCAGATCCTGAGAGAGAGACGCGTTAGAAAGAGCCGAATCAACAAACACAAACACTGAGAAATTAAACCAGACTGACGGCTGATTACATGATGTTTATAGAGCAAACACTCCAGAACATTCAACACGACTAAAACACACACGAGACCAGTGTTATTTGACTATCACTGATATACTTTATTTTAATATAGATTTTATTTTTATATTTACGGCTTTGATTTTAATTTTATTTAAAGTTTTGGTAATTTTGTTCTGTTTTTGTCATTTTTTTTTTTTTTTTTTATGAAGTCAACTTATATCAGGGTTATTATAGTTAACTAAAACTTGAACTATAAAAAAATTTGTTACTTAACCTACACTAAATAAAATATATAAAAAATATTTCAGCTAGTTGCCAATCTTAAATTGAGCCTTAAAACTTAAAGCAGACAATATACAGCGGGAAAAATAAGTATTGAACACATCACCATTTTTCTCAGTAAATATATTTCTAAAAATATATTTCCATTTTATTACACATAACTTAACTTCTGAACTTATTTGTTTTGATGTCTTTGTATGTATGGATTGTTTGGGTTGTTACCGACATCTGGTGAAAATTTCATGTCAACAGCACCTTTAGAAATATATTTACTGAGAAAAATTGTGACAAAACTTATTTTACCCGCTGTATACTACTTGAACAGCATATGAAAACCTCCTAAATTAACTCCAGACTACTTATATAACTTACAACTTATATAGACTAACACATATACAGCAACATTATATTGACTTCAAAGTTCCCTCGTTCTGGCCAAATCTGAGGCAGCTTTCCTGTGTTTGTAAATCAGCTCGCAGCGAAATGCAAAATGCGAGCTTGTGTATGTCGTACCCTGTGCATGTGTTCAGAGAAGTAATACACAGCTAGCACACATGCTAACGTGCTTCCCAAACACATGATCCATGCCAGCATGTGGATAAAGAGCCGGACGAGCCGCTGGAGAACAGGGAACTTCAGCTTCTGACGGTTCACCTCCGCCACCAGCTCCTGCAAACACAGAGAACAGCTGAAGCGTGTGCCAAACGTGTGTCATACATGGATCATACGTGTGTATGTGTGTCATACATGGATCATACGTGTGTATGTGTGTCATACATGGATCATACGTGTGTATGTGTGTCATACATGGATCATAATGCATGTCATACATGGATCATACGTGTGTATGTGTGTCACACATGGATCATACGTGTGCATGTGTGTCATACATGGATCATACGTGTTTGTATGTCATACATGGACATACGTGTTTGTATGCGTGTCATACATGGATCATACGTGTTTGTATGTGTGTCATACATGGATCATACGTGTTTGTATGTGTGTCATACATGGATCATACGTGTTTGTATGAATGTCATACATGGATCATACGTGTTTGTATGTGTGTCATACATGGACATACGTGTTTGTATGCGTGTCATACATGGATCATACGTGTGTATGTGTGTCATACATGGATCATACGTGTGCATGTGTGTCATACATGGATCATACGTGTGCATGTGTGTCATACATGGATCATACGTGTTTGTATGTCATACATGGACATACGTGTTTGTATGCGTGTCATACATGGATCATACGTGTTTGTATGTGTGTCATACATGGATCATACGTGTTTGTATGTGTGTCATACATGGATCATACGTGTTTGTATGAATGTCATACATGGATCATACGTGTTTGTATGTGTGTCATACATGGACATACGTGTTTGTATGCGTGTCATACATGGATCATACGTGTTTGTATGTGTGTCATACATGGATCATACGTGTTTGTATGCGTGTCATACATGGATCATACGTGTTTGTATGAATGTCATACATGGATCATACGTGTTTGTATGTGTGTCATACATGGATCATACGTGTTTGTATGAATGTCATACATGGCCCATACGTGTTTGTATGAATGTCATACATGGATCATACGTGTGTATGTGTCATACATGGATCATACGTGTGTATGTGTGTCATACATGGATCATACGTGTGTATGTGTGTGTGTCATACATGGATCATACGTGTTTGTATGCGTGTCATATTTGTATGTCGCTTTGGATAAAAGCGTCTGCTAAATGATTAAATGTAAATGTAAATACATGGATCATACGTGTGTATGTGTGTCATACATGGATCATATGTGTTTGCATGTGTGTCATACATGGATCATACGTGTGCATGTGTGTCAAACGTGTTTGTATGCGTGTCATACATGGATCATACGTGTGCATGTGTGTCATACGTGTTTGTATGCGTGTCATACATGGATCATACGTGTTTGTATGTGTGTCATACATGGATCATACGTGTTTGTATGCGTGTCATACATGGATGGATCATACGTGTGTATGTGTCATACATGGATCATACGTGTGCATGTGTGTCATACATGGATCATACGTGTTTGTATGCGTGTCATACATGGATCATACGTGTTTGTATGCGTGTCATACATGGATCATACGTGTGTATGTGTGTCATACAAGGATCATACGGGTGTGTGTGTGTGTGTGTGTGTGTGTGTGTGTGTGTCATACATGGATCATACGGGTGTGTGTGTGTGTGTGTGTCATACATGGATCATACGTGTGTGTATGCGTGTCAGACATGGATCATACGTGTACATGCGAGTCATATATGGATCATATGTGTGCTGACCTTCAGCTGTGTGCCGATGTTTGCCCGCTGCAGTCTCACTGAGCTTTTCTTGATGACTTTAAAGTCCCACGAGCTGAAGACCTTTATGGCCAACATGCCTTTAGATTTATCGATGCGGAAACTCTGACCGAACGACTTCGACATGCTGGAAAACAGAAACACAGGATCAGTGCAGCTCATCTGGACAGCAGGTCAAGACCATTATACCAGGGTTATTATAGTTAACTAAAACTGATAACCACTGTTAAATCTGATAACCACTGTTAACTAAAACCATAAAAAAAAATTAATAAATTAACTGAAATAAAATATGTAAAATAAAAATAAAAACGTATTTACTCAGCTAGTTGCCAAGGACGTCGTTCTCATTTAGTTTAGCTTAATGTATTAAAATGACTAAAACTTACTTAAAAAAACTAGTTCGGTTTAACTCAAGACTGTTTAACTATGTTTATATTAAAATATGTATGCAACACAAATCATAAACAATCACAAGAGACGGACATGCGTAAACAATGCTTTCAGAAGAGCCTCACCTGTAGACGAGGATGATGCAGGTGATGAAGAATGCGATGCCGATGGTGAAGAAGTAAACGAGAGGCATGTTATAGGACAGTCCAGAACTACAGGACGTCCCGTTCCTGGATGCAGAGCAGCTGTGGCCCGTCTGTAGCATCTTATTACTGTAATATCCGTAATACAGCACAGAGTGAGAGAAATAACCCTGAGAAAGAGAAGTGTGAAGCATGTGAAGTCAAGTTGAACCTACAGTCTAAACGTTTCTTAAGCAGCAAATCATCATATTAGAATGATTTCTGAAGATCATGTGACACTGAAGACTGGAGTAATGATGCTGAAAATACAGCTGCGCATCACAGAAATAAATTACAGTTTAACACGTATTCACATAGAAAACAGTAGTTTAAATTGTAATAATATTTCACTGTTTTTACTGTATTTGTGATCAAATAAATGCAGTCTTGGTGAGCAGAAGAGACTTGTTTCAAAAAAACTAAAAAATCTTATTCCAAACTTTTAACAGCTAGTGTATGTTCTAAAGTTAAAGATTCACATTTGTGAATCTCAGTGAGTGGTTCACTTGTTTTTTTGCCCTCGATAAGCACAAAATCACTTTCACTGACTTTTACATTAACTGTTCCCTCCTGGTTTAATGACCTGCTCAACTCAATCCCAGCAGCTGAGTCCTTAACCATCTTCAAGAATCTCTTCCATCTTCATTTGACCCTCTAACTCTAGCACTCTCTATTCTAATTCTATTTTATCTCTTTTTTTTCTTAAACAACACTTAAACCTCTAACACTTGCACTCTCTATTCTATCTACTTATTTTCTTTTTATTTATTAAAAAATGACCCTCTAACTCAAGCATTCTCTATTCTTTTTTTATTCTTTTGACTTGTTTTATTTTTATTTAAAAAACACTTGACCCTCTAACTCAAGCACTCTCTATTCTTTTAACTTGCTTTATTTTTATATATATAAAATGACCCTCTTACACTAGCGTTCCCTATTCTATGTACTTGTTTTCTTTTTATTTATTATATAAAAAAAACCTTGCGTACTGTGTTAAGCTAACTGAGACTTGTTATAGCACTTGCATATTACTGCTCTTTTGTTGATTTTGATTGCTTATATTGTCCTCATTTGTGAGTCTCTTTGGATAAAAGTGTTTGCTAAATGCCTAACAGTGAATATGTAATAGTATGATTTATTAATGCACTTACGGCGCCCGTGAGCACCTCCAGGCCCCATGTGCTCCTGACGGTGATGTTCTGGTCCTGGTCCGGATGTGCGATGGCCTGAGGAACCACTAACAGCAAACCCGTGACCAGGAACAGGAAGACGTTGAAGAAGAGGAGCGTTCTGAGGAAGACGAAATACGAGAGGACGCCCGTCCCGAAGCGGCCGCCGACACACTTCAGAGCCGTCTGCCACAACTGCAGCGAGGACAGGAACGACAGCCAGCCGTACCAGCCGTGCCTCAGCGCCTGACAGACAATACACCACAGCATCAATAACCTGATCACAAACCACTGAGAGACTACAAACACAGCACAGCATCAATAACCTGATCACAAACCACTGAGAGACTAAACACAGCACAGCATCAATAACCTGATCACAAACCACTGAGAGACTACAAACACAGCACAGCATCAATAACCTGATCACAAACCACTGAGAGACTACAAACACAGCACAGCATCAATAACCTGATCACAAACCACTGACAGACTACAAACACAGCACAGCATCAATAACCTGATCACAAACCACTGAGAGACTACAAACACAGCACAGCATCAATAACCTGATCACAAACCACTGAGAGACTACAAACACAGCACAGCATCAATAACCTGATCACAAACCACTGAGAGACTACAAACACAGCACAGCATCAATAACCTGATCACAAACCACTGAGAGACTACAAACACAGCACAGCATCAATAACCTGATCACAAACCACTGACAGACTACAAACACAGCACAGCATCAATAACCTGATCACAAACCACTGAGAGACTACAAACACAGCACAGCATCAATAACCTGATCACAAACCACTGACAGACTACAAACACAGCACAGCATCAATAACCTGATCACAAACCACTGACAGACTACAAACACAGCACAGCATCAATAACCTGATCACAAACCACTGACAGACTACAAACACAGCACAGCATCAATAACCTGATCACAAACCACTGAGAGACTACAAACACAGCACAGCATCAATAACCTGATCACAAACCACTGAGAGACTACAAACACAGCACAGCATCAATAACCTGATCACAAACCACTGAGAGACTACAAACACAACACAGCATCATTAACCTGATCACAAACCACTGAGAGACTACAAACACAGCACAGCATCAATAACCTGATCACAAACCACTGACAGACTACAAACACAGCACAGCATCAATAACCTGATCACAAACCACTGAGAGACTACAAACACAGCACAGCATCAATAACCTGATCACAAACCACTGAGAGACTACAAACACAGCACAGCCACAATTATTTAGCATATTCAGTGGTAATATTCATAGTTAGTTTATCCTTCTTAATGATCTGTTTAATTACAGTCAGGGTTGTTAGTGTTAACTAAACCTAAAAACTTAAAAAAAAAAAATTCTTACTTGAAATAATAAAAAAATTAAAATATTTTTAAAAAATTCTCAACAACACATTTGTTTAGTTTAAGTACTAAAATAACTAAAACTAAAACTAAAATTAATAAATATTATATGTGTCCCTGCAGCACAAAAGCAGTCATAAGTAACACAGGTATATTTGTAGCAATAGACAACAATACATTGTATGGGTCAAAATTATAAATTTTTCTTTTATGCCAAAAATCATTAGGATATTAAGATCATGTTCCATGAAGATATTTAGTAAATTTCCTACCGTAAATATTAGGGCTGTGTATTGGCAAGAATCTGGCGATACGATACGTATCACGATACAGGGGTTGCAAAACGATATATTGCGATACATTGCGATACTGTAAGCAAGGCGATATATTGGGATATTTCTTATTTTAGGAATAGGATATATTTTTAGGAAAGCTGTCATTAAGAGCACACCACCATATGCAAACCTTAGAAATAAATAAATACATAAAAATTGTTTAACCAGAACACACTGGGATCTGCATTTGCAATAATCAGTCCCTGTAACATTCAACGTTATTGAACCACTTTTTGTGCAGTATGAGTCAAGGGGGAAAATTAAAGTGCTTGCAGGATTCTTTACTTAAATGCATGTATAAAATGTATTTTATAAAAAAGACCATATATATTTTTAGACCCTGCTTTAAAGGTTCACAGTTTAAGTTTACAATTGTAATATACAATGTCATAACATTTTGATCTGAACAAAAACTGACATCTGCTTAGTATTAATGAAAAATAAAGTGCTTGCTGGATTCCTAATGAAAACAAAACAAATGTAAACAATAAAATGAATACAGATGTTGAACATTCTCAGAACCTTTCAACTTGGATTTCACAGGTTTTTCAGTTTGTATTTGTTCCACGTGCAATCAGCGAGACCGTGACGCGAACACCGCCCAACTGCACAAAACACCCCCGCCCACAGGTGCCAACTCTCGTGAGACAAATAAGCAACCGCAGCTTCAAAAACAAGCCCAAAACAAGCCCAATATTTTTTGATGATTTATTATCATCAATATTATTTATTATCAATTATTTATTAACAATAAATGAGCCTGCAACATATTACAGTGAAACCACTCTTTTATCTATTTTACAAAAATTAGCAAACTGCAACAAAAGTGGGAACAAAACTCATCTTCACCTGTGAGCAGAACAGGATTGGAGAGATGGAAAAAGGAGAAAAGCACAAGAGCTTCAAAGGAGAGCTGTAACATAGCCACATATTTATAGCCTAAAATATATTGGGATCATTCTATGGAAATATCCATTTTTCTGTCCCTAGTCTTTACAGAAATATTACACTTAAACACTTGGTTACAATTTTATATATATATATTTTAAAATGAAACAATGATGTGTAATGAATTACACCTTCTTGAGCCATCAATGTGGCAATATTTGTTTTTAATTAATTATAAAGAATTCCAAGCTCCACAAAACTGCTCGTTACAGCCATGTACAGAGGGAACGTGCTTTATTTTGAGGTCAAAAACAGTTTTTTCTTCCATTTAAAATAAAATAATGTATACATAACTATCCAATAAATGACATAAAAAAACAAAATGCCACATAAATATTATAGAAAAATATATAAAATATTATATTAAATTATAATATATATTATAGTAAAAAAGAAAATATTAAATAATATTATAAAAAAGATTTTTAAAAAAGCATTAAGCTGTCATTAAAGTGTATTCATGAAGTTAAAAGTTAATCTAATAATGTGGTCTAAGTTTAAATGTTAAAAAAGAAATATATTTTAAGACATCTTGCCATACCAGGCTATTTGAACCAAATGTATTTACTCAGTATTAGGATATGACTACTTGTTTTTTATATATTACAGCTCGTGATAATTAATACATTACAAAACATTGTAAAAATTAGGCTAAAAGAAACTCATCCCACTCCTCTACGTCTACTTCTATCATCGCTTGGATTACAGCGTCACGCGTCTTCTTTCTGAATGTGATTTTTCTCCACTGAGGAGCGGAACATATGGAAAATGACTCTACGGCTCTTATATTATTGCACTGGTTGGCTATTAACTGCGAGCAGACAGCGTGTCAATCAATGTATTGGAGAATACGGCGAACATTAATAAAGAAACGAAGTTGCTTGTCATATTTTCCTAACAAGCAACCATATTTTGTAAAATAAGCCCAAAAAAACGCAACCCACGACCAGGGATTTTTTCCTGCAACTTTACAAAAAAAAGAAGCCCAAAGTCGGGTATAATACGCGGACTTGGCAACTGTGCCCCCGACACGAGAGAAAGCTGCAGCTTTCCCTGCCGCCCGCCGCACCCCGCGCGAAGGCTTTTCACACGGGGCGGAACCGAGGTGGAGCTCGCGCCACGGTCCCGGGGCAGACATTACCACAAAAGCCCAAATGACGCCACACTTCAGCTTTGTACACCGAAACGAGAGCTGGAACAATTCTTTCATCCCCCATTACTGGCAGCGAACTATATTAACGCAAACATTAGTGGTGTGCTCTAATGCTAGTATTTCCTGTCACTGTTTAAATTCAGAGATGAAGACTGCCATCTAGCGGTCGGGATATGAACTAAAAACGAAACAACTGCCATGAATCCTGTGATTTGTTTTTTTTTTTTTTTTTAAATATCGATATTCCGTTTTTGAGAATCGATACAGTATCGCCAAACAAAATATCGCGATACTCACGTGTATCGATATTTTCTTGCACCCCTAGTAAATATATCAAAACTTAATTTTTGATTAGTAATATGCATTGCTAAGAACTTAATTTGAACAACTTTAAAGGTGATTTTCTCAATTTTTTTTACACTGAGTATTTTTTCGAATGTTTAATACTAACAGTTTATTTTTGTCCATTTTTACTGTGAAAAAAATTTTTTTACTACATTTTACAGCACATCTCACTTTAATCCAAATGTTCAGCGGATGCCAATAAAGCTACACTGAAACTTGACTGAAAGTCACAGAGCTTGCATATCATCTTCAATACTGAAGTACAGCTGACACAGAGTGTAAATATAAACCATTCAAAACAAACAGCACGCATGATTAACCTCTGACACACTCCACTACACGCCTGTGATATAACACCATAAAACTACCATTAATACCCTGATACACACACAAAAAGATTCATCCACACACAAAAACAAACACACAGACACACACTAGGCTTGCCGCGATAGACGGTGTTGGCGGTGATACCGGTGTTAAGCCGCAACACCGTTTACGTCACTTGCACCGTCCCTCACCGTCATTTTGATTTTTTTTATAGTAATAAAAATCATTTAGTTCAGTTAGAGGACACTACAATTAAAACTGAACGCGGCTGCTGAATGCAGCACACCGAACGAACGACAGTCGCGCATCACAGATCAGATTTAATGTATCACACATGAGGAGAGTGAGTCGAGCTGACAGACACGAAGTGAGGTGAGACGGACAAGACGATAGCGGAAGAGTTTCAAACCGAGAGTCCAGCATTCTCTTCTCTGCTGATCCTGCGACGATCTTGTTTGAATGCGTTCCTTCGCTGGCATTTACCACATTTCGTTTTCTCCCTTAACAAATTTGTTCATTCTGATGCTCAGTTTTACAGAATGGCTGCTGATGACTATTTGAATTGAATTCTTCCAAAGTGCGCGCTTGTAAGTGTTCCTTGAATGCGTAACATTAATTACGTGAGTACATCTGCTCATGCTGAAAATAATATATGAAAAACTAAATTATTTTACATAACATTATAGCTTATATTTGTTTAGTAAATTTTTTAATTAATGTAAAAACTAAAATGAACTGTAAAACTGAAAGTAATTTTTTAATTGTGTTCAGCACATAGACTGTAGCATTCAGCATGGTGGAGCGCATCTGGATTCGTGACGGATTCGTTAGAACCACTGATCTAAGTGATAATGGAAGTTTTTTTAAAACATTCGTTTCTCATTTATTTGGTTCCACAGTATGCTGATTTTTATTTTATTTAAACTGTGCATATTTCCCCCCATTATTTTACATAAAGGTGTATGCCGTCCGTGCCTCCAAACTTTCTTATTCGTTTTGCTAATAAACGTTCTACGTTTCATAATTATCTGTTCCTCATTCTTTACTGATTTTTAGTTTTGTATACCTATTTAAACTTTATAAGTTATTTGTTATTTTATATTAGGCATATAGCATGGTGTATTTTTATTCGTTTTGTTAATAAAAGTTATTTGTTCTACGTTGTATTTTGTTGTTGCTTGAATTGAATTCAAGCAATTGATGCAGAATTGCCGCTAATTTAAAAATGAAAGTAAAACGTGCACGGGGCTTTTATAAGCTATTTAAGCAAAGGAACCTGAGGAAAAGTGGGAAAACTCAAACGAACTAAAAACAAACAACAGCTTGACGACGAATTGCCGCGAATTTAAAAGTGAAAGTAACAGGTGCATGGCGCTTACAGACTATTTAAAACCGAAGGAAAGCTAGGAAAAGAGGGAAAACTCAAACGACCCCCCCACCACGGTGATACCGGTATTATCGGTGTTGTCACACGTCGATTAACCGGTGGGAAAATTTCCTCACCGTCACAACCCTAACACACACCGACACATAGACACTCACGCGCATGCACACTCACACACAGACACACACACACACACACACTCACGCGCATGCACACTCACACACAGATACACACACACACACACACACACACACAGACACTCACGCGCATGCACACTCACACACAGATACACACACACACACACACTCACGCGCATGCACACTCACACACAGATACACACACACACACACACAGACACTCACGCGCATGCACACTCACGCACTTACACACACATACACACAGACACACACAAACACACTTGCGCACATGCACACTCACTTACACACACTCACTCACTCACTTTCACACACTTACTCGACTCATACACACTTGCTCGACACACATTTGCATGCACATCCTCACACTCAGTTGTACAGACACACGTTCAAACACACACACTCAACAAAAACATCAATCACTGACTGAAGGCTGAATCTCAAAAGACACAAAGAAAAAACAGCTGCACACTTCATATGACAGATATAGGCTATATACAGAATTACAAACTACTTAAAAAAAATAGTATTTAAAAAAAGTATCAACTTTGTTGTAGTTGTAAAAAAATAAAAAAATATCAGCCAGCTGCCAAGGCAACATTTCATCTTTTTATTTAGTTTAAGCTGAAGTACTAAAGCATAAGCATGTTTTAGACTCACAATGATGATGTAATACTTGAGCTGACTGCAGCAGGGAATCTGATTCTGAGACACAAAGTGTTCGGCTTTATTCAACACCAACATCCTGAAAAACACAATATCAGAAGAAAATCAGCAACTCAGAAAACACAAATGTTCTGTTTTTTGTTTACAGTGAGGGAAATCCAATTGGAGCAAACATACTAAACAAAACAATGCTTTCAGCACTATTTATTACCACAAAACTATTTTATGAATGACTTTAACTGCATACTGTAATAAAACCAGCCAGTAAGTGATTCAATGATTCATTAGTCATTTTAACGATTCATTAAAAAAAGAATCAACTCACATCAGTTGAACTGCACCACTCACGTCTATTTATTGTCTTTTGTACATTAAAAATATTGTTGAGTCTGATGAGTTTCTTTTGTTCTTTTAAGAAAAACTGTACATTTTGTGTTGCATCACATTCTATTCAGACTCTTAACTAAATATGATTTGTTTAGCTGTATATTCAGCAGCGCTGCAGGACATGTTGAATAGACACAATAGCAGGTGTGGCAGTGTTTATTAGTGTATTTACCTGAGCTCTTTCTTCTCTGAGAGACTCAGCGGCATCGCTCTCAACATACGCACGCGATCATTGGCTGACAGATTCTGCAGATTATTGACCAAACGCTCTCTCTTATTCTCTACAAACACACAGAGTCATCACAACAGATCAGCACGGCATGGTTTAAGATGTTACAGGCATTAAATGTGTCCCTGGAGCACAAAAGCAGTCATAAGTAACACAGGTATATTTGTAGCAATAGCCAACAATACATTGTATGGGTCAAAATTATCCATTTTTCTTTTATGCCAAAAAACTTTAGGATATTAAGATCATGTTCTATGAAGATATTTTGTAAATTTCCTACCATAAATATATCAAAACTTAATTTTTGATTAGTAATATGCATTGCTAAGAACTTCATTTGAACAACTTTAAAGGTGATTTTCTCAATATTTTGATTTTTATGCACCCTCAGATTCCAGATTTTCAAATATTTGTATCTCGACCAAATATTGTCCTATCATAACAAACCATACATCAATGGAAAGCTTATTTATTAAAAAAAATGTACCCTTATGACTGGTTTTGTGGTCCAGGTAGGGGTGTGCAATATTGACAAAAAATAATATCTCGATATTTTCTGGGATTTTATCGATAACGATAATTAAACGATATTATTACAATATACACAAGCGTTATTGTGCTGGTATCTTAAGGACTACCGTGGACAGCTGACTCTGAAATTAAGAAATTAATCTTTTCCAGTAAGTTTAAATTGATTTTTACCTTTTAATGGGCATTTTACCATTTCTCTAAATGTGTGCTTTATCTTTAGAGTCAAATTCTTACATTTAATCAGTGAATGAGAATAATGAAGACATTTGGGATGTTACCAAGCAAATGAAATCAATATCAATAAAATTCATCTTTGTAATGCAGAGGAAACACAGAAGCTGCGGCTGAAGAGGCGTTTACACACTGTTTAGTGCAGAAAATGATTGCATTTAACCTGCAGGTACAAATGCATAAATAATGTTTTGATATATTAAACATAAAACGTTGAATACTGTTATTCGAAATTATCTAAATAACATAAATAAACTTTAAATGTGAAATTAAAACCGCCAGCAGGTGGCAGCAAGCCACTGTTAATAAGTGAGTCATTACGATTGAACCGAATCATTTAAACAGTTGATTCATTCAGGAACGAATCACCGTCATGTTGCTCAGAGACACAAAACAGTGCTGTGACTGTGTTTGGAATTATGTTATCGAAATAACAGGCAATATGGTGTCTAAAACGTAAGTCTCTTAATTAACTTCTTTGTGTTTTGAACTGTTGTAAAAAAATCAGTATTATATTTGTAATCATGGCAATTTTTGGAGAAAGAAACGCACTCTCTGTGTGATATTGATTAACTACACTGCCCTCCAAAAGTTTGGAAACACCGCTGGCAAAGTGTGGTTTTGGACGATATCAGCATAAATCCTTATCATTTTTTGGTGCAAATACATTAAAGTAACTTGACATTATCATTGAAGACCAGCAATAATAATTTTCATTTTGATTACATAATAATGGCAATATATAGATGTCAAAGTCAGACATGCTGTGATGCCTGGTTACTGGTTTAATCTTGGCCCAGGTTTTAACAGATTTTTGGCTCAGCACACCTTAATAGCTTCAACAATTGATTGCCAATTAAGTTTAGAATACAATGAACCAATTAGAACACAATTTAGGTCAGATAGTTTACAAATATTAAATTTAAAATTTAAGTTTTTTCTATGTATAAACTGTTTATGTAATAAAATATGTTTTCGTAGTTTGTGTTGTCCCTTATCAGTGCAAAATGATCACAAATTAAAAAGGATTCATGCCAATATTGTCCAAAACCCCACTTTTCTAGAGCGTTTCCAAACTTTTGGAGGGCAGTGTATATGAAATGATATAAATATATACATTTTCTGTCCCCATATCTTGAATTTTGTGATCATTCTAAATGCATTTTGTTAGACTGAAACATGAGTGAAAGATAGGGATGTGCGGGTCTAGTCGACACTGAAAACAATAGTCGACTACACGAGAGAAAAAAAACCCCGATGATTTTATCATTCAAATTACCATAATTTTAACGTTACATTTAAAACATTTTAAAGAACAGTTAAAATAAAACTTTTGAAAAAGAATACATATCAAAATATTTAAATATATAAATATTTTTTAAAAGCGTATCTGGGCGGGAACTATAATTTTACCTCACATGTGTTTTCTTCATGTCAGTTGCGGCGAGCTCCACGCGAAAGACCAAGGTGTGGGATTATTTTGAATTAGGAATAAGGAAATGGAAACGTTTTTTGTAAACTGTGTAATGTCAAATTGGCTTACAATAACTTTACTGGAGCTATGCGTAATCATATTCAATACACGTATGCGTTAGCTTGGAGTCTAGCCAAAGCCAAATGTCAATCATGTCACACTACAACCTGCCGCTGCGGTCCGCGATCCTATCCGCGCTGTCTATTCCTCTAAACGAAGACCCACTTCGGTGGTGCTGCGGGATTTCCAGGCTCTTTTCGAAACTGTCTGCTTGCTTGTAGTTATCTCTCTGTGTGCTTGTGACTTCGAGCGCGAGCGCGTTTTGCAGAATCGCCTCTAGTCCCGTCTTTTGCCAAACCACGTTAACATGTTAAATTCACTGAACAAATGCGCACAGTCTGAGTAAGTAAAACGAGCTTTGTTTTGTTTTTAGACAATATAGCCAACATGAAGTACATTTTTAAAAGCCGTTTTAATGCTATTCCTTGATAAACTTTCCTACTGTTTTTTACTTTTGTTTTAATATGTGGTTTAATATGTTGGCTAACGTTATATGAATATGAAGAATTCTGTCAGTCTATTGATTGATTTTCCATTTCTGCATTGCTCCAACCGATCTGAATAAATAAGCTATGCACTGGTTTATGAAGAGTGTATGCTCTATCTTTTTTTCCTGTTTAACGACCGCCTAAAATTAATTGATGATAACGCGAGGCAAGCAAACCGCATAACCGTGACCTATTTTTAGCAGAATTCATTGAGGGATTTGACAGTGATTCAAAGATTAAGTATTTCAACTGTATGCTGTTATATAGACACAAGCACAGTTTTTTCTTTTTTTTCATTTTTGGGGGGTTTCTAGCTTTTAGACTAGTCGACTAGTCGGATACAAAACTTCCGTTTAAACGACAGTCAAATTAGTCGTAGTGCACATCCCTAGTGAAAGAACGTCTAGACTTCACGTAATGTATGCATGCACTCTATAGGGGTGTTTTGAAAGGTTTTTGCAAAATACTCAATCGCACATCGTTAAAACAACAATTACGATATATATCGCAAACCCCTAGGTCCAGGGTCACATGTATGATTTCAGTGCTTTCACCTTCTTCCTCAAAGCCGTCTCCGTCCGTCTCCACGCGGTACCCGCGGATGCTGGGCCGAGCGGATCGAGGGAAGTGCTGGATGGAGGGTCTGCTCTGTCTGCGTCTGCGCAGCTGCATGGTGCGGTTACAGTACTGAGAGATGATCGCGCCACGACTGCGACCTAATCAGACAGATTAAACTCAGATCATCTGGAGACATCAAGAGGAAGAGACACAAGCTGTACAGGAAACCCGATTGTAATTATAACAAACAACATCTGAGGTTCCTCACCAGAAATGAAGATGAAAGACAGAGTCAAGAAATGGCTACACAGCAAAGATATTTCATTTCAAAATGCATTAGGAAATTATATCCTCATAGATTACGAATTAAAAAGCAAGAAAAGTTTCATGTGTAAAATATTTTATATATTGCATATATATGCATAAAGCATTCATTGAAATTTATGGTTTTTATTTTTATATTTTCCATTTTCATTTCAATTTAAGTTTTAGCCATTTTGTTGTGTTTTTATAATTTTATTAGTTTCGGTGTTTTTTAAATATGTCTAGAAATTTATTTATTATGTATTTATATTTATTTACTACTAGAATTTAATTTATTGTTATTTCAGGTTTAGATTGGGTTATTTTAGTATATAAAAGAGGTCAAATTTATGGACTGCAGCTTTAAATATTATAACCCTGGTCCGGGGCCCACTGACTTAAAATAAGACAAAACAAGCCCTAAAACAAGCTAAAACAACTAAAAATGAAGTTATTTCGTATTTTATTACTATTTTCCAGAGTGCATCATGAACTGGAATTTCAAACGGTGTATTTTTGTTGCTTAGATGCTTTGAAAGCAGCATTTCAAAAGGCAAAATAATAAAATAAATCTAGAAGAACTCCAGCCATTGATGACAGACATCTGTGATCCTCCGGATCAGGAGCGACACTGAAAACATGAAGCAAACACACACTGACCGATGGTGCGGCTGGGCATGGAGGACAGGACTTTGAGCGTGTCAGATGACCAGCGTTCTCCAATCAGATGATCCGTCTGCTGCGGCGCATCGCTGTCTGACCGTTGGTACACCGGAGCCTCCAGATACACAACGTCATCTGAAACACAAACAGCTCTGTCAGATTCCTGTCTGATGTCACTTCCTGTCTGAGTGGGCAGTTCCTGTGCTGCGTCCCAATTCGCGTACTTATACTATGCCCTAAAATATGTACTCTTTTTGTGAAGAAAAAGTACATACTTTTGATTATGTAGCAAAATAGTAGGCAAGCTTTGGGACATACTACTTTGTCATAGCTGCTTCTTTATAGTATGCGAATTGGGACGCAGCACTGGTCAGTGTGATCTGACCTCTGCTCTCCTCCTCCAGGTCAAACGGGGTCATCTCTATGACATCATGAAGGTCGTGACACTGTTCCTGGATCAGCTGACTGAATGAATCATGAACCCCATCCTCATCTGCTGGACTCCTGATGCACAAAAACATAGACAAATCACAGAATGCTCACCAAGGCTGTGTTTATTTGATCAAAAATACAGTAAAAAATCTGAAATATTATTAGAATTTAAAACAGCTGTTTTCTATGTGAATATGTGTTAAACTGTAATTTATTTCTGTGATCAAAGCTGTATTTTCAGCATCATTACTCCAGTCTTCAGTGTCACATGATCTTCAGAAATCATTCTAATATGCTGATTTGCTGCTCAACAAACATTTCTGATTATTAGCAATGTTGAAAACAGTTGTGCTGCACAATATTTTTTAATAATATCATATCTTTGATGAATAGAAAGTTCAAAAGAACAGCAAAATACTTGTTACAATTTACTTGAAGCCTTTATGTATAATGCATTATAAAGCTATTCATAACATACATTGTAACGCATTATATCTTTTCATAATTGTAACAAAATTTAAAATGCCTTATAATATTTTCAGATTTCTTGTTGACAGCCATGTGTTTTAATTTACATTTAGCAGACGCTTTTATCCAAAGTGACTTACAAAGTACCCTACATTACAAAGTTTTAATGCATTATACATTTAAAAAGTGTAACAATGAATAGATAAGTATTATAATGTATTATTACAGCAGTTATGATTACTCATAAGATCGTACAATGAGTTATAAATTGCATTATCAGGCAGAATTAAAACATTTTTATAACGCATTATATATAAAGGCTGTTTCTGAAACCTTTTAAATGTCTTTAATGCCACTTTTGATCAAGATATTGTGTCCTTGATGATGAATAAAAGCATTAATTTCAGGGGGGGGGGCTTACTGATCACAAACATTTGAACAGTAGTGTATATTCATTTTTAATCAGCTAAAACAGAAATATATCCATAAAGAATGTGCTGCTTGAAGCAACAAAAAAGACGTTTATTATGTAAATGACTCAGTAATGACATGAACGGTATTACACACACCCACACACACACATATACACACATACACTCATACACACACAGACTCTCTCTCACACACCACACACACACAATACACACACAGACTCTCTCTCTCACACAACCCACACACACACACATTTACACAAACACACATACACTCATACACACACAGACTCTCTCTCTCACACACCACACACACACTAACACACAGACTCTCTCTCTCACACACCCACACATATACACAAACACACATACACACACAGACTCTCTCTCTCACACAACCCACACACACACACATATACACAAACACACATACACTCATACACACACAGACTCTCTCTCTCACACAACCCACACACACACACACACACTCTCTCTCACACACACACACACTCTCTCACACACACACAAACAAACACAAACACACACAAACACTCTCTCTCTCACACACACACACACAAACACTCTCTCTCACACACACACAAACACTCTCTCACACACACACAAACACTCTCTCTCACACACACACACACACACACACACACACACAAACACTCTCTCTCTCACACACAAACACTCTCTCTCTCACACACAAACACACACAAACACTCTCTCTCTCTCACACACACACACACACACACACACACACACACACACACACACACACACTACACACACACACAGGAAGTGCAGATGAAGGAATAAAAAACAGTAAAAAGTCACTTACTCGAAATCAGTGACCAGATCAGAGTCAAAACTGACCCTGCTGGCCATGATTTGGTGCTGCGCTCACGGACGCTCACGAGGAAACTCCGGTCCGATCCTCGTCATCCTGCGGCTAAACTCCACAGACAGAAGGAATGTCAGCGATCTGAGCTCTTATCGTGTTCAAACCTGTCTGACACACACAGACACACACGCTTTATGGAGATCTGAAGGTGTGTCAGAGTCGCAAGAGGAAGAAACAACTCTTTATCAGCCCTGACATCACAACCAGAGATCCCTGTATTAAAACATTCATCTTGATACTTCTTTCTGCTGAAGCAAATACTGACAAAATCAAAAAATTGAGCCAGGGGAGTTTGTGTGGTTGATTTGACACGGAATGACCCAATTCTGTGCTGGATCAGGACATTACTATTAGACACCTTTACATGCAAGACATAACTTTTATTATTTGCTGGTTTATCACAGAGTCAGTTTGCCTGAACGCTGGCAGAGATTCACTTCAGAACAGCTACAGACTGGACTGAATTAAATTAAAAACATGCGTCAGCAACTTTAATCATGATTTTAATGCAAACCATCTGATCCAAAACCACATGAACACTAGCCTATAGCAAAACCAGCTGCTGGCCCTTTAAGACTGCACATAAACACACACACACACACACACACAATACAATACAATACAATAACAAAGAGACTTTATCAAATGACACCAATCACACTCATGAGAACAGACAGAGAATGATTAAAAATGCTTTATTTCTCAATAAAAACACTTGTAATGATTTACAAACACAAACCGCTGGCAACACTGAACTCATGAAGAAAACGGGAAGCAGCGTGTGTGTGTGTGTGTGTGTGTGTGTGTGTGTGTGTGTGTACACGGTGGGTGGAGGTGTGTTTTCCTGGCACTGACATCACTGTGGTCAGAAGACATTTCAAAAGCTTTCCATTAAACATCTTAAACCATCAATCACACACACACACACACACACACACACACGGATTCTTCATCTCAATCATCTGTTTAAACACTTTATAACCACAAACTCCTGCAACCACGCTTCATCAGAATCTGCTGCTGACTTTCTATTCTTTCTGTTTTTAAACTCCAGTTCAATTCAGTTTCATTATTGATAATTCACCAAAACTAGGGCTCTATGATGTCCGTGATGCAGAAAACGTGGACGGAATCCAGTCATAAAAACAGAATTTACAGTTTAATGTCACGGAGTTTGTCAAAGTTTGGATGAATTAATCAAAAGCAGGTCACTTAAATCAAATGGTGATCTGGACTAGTATCTGATGTAAATCTGAATCCTGCATGTGTCTCTGTGTGAATGGAGCAGGGTTTTGTTTACTACATACACAGAGCGCGTGATTTCAGCGTCTGACGTCTCAATGAAGACATAAATACATCAACAATATCTCCAAAACTGATCAAAACCAGCATTTTACCATTTCATTTGAGTAAAACTAGTCATATCATATACACACAGAACTTTACTCGGCAACCCGTCAAAATAAAAGTCCTGTTTAACTTGAAGACATTGTGTCAGAAATAGCTATATTTCTATTATTTAGTAGAATGTACGTAATACTACTACTACTGTTGAAAAATAATAAAACTTTTTTTTTTTTAAGAATCACAAAATATTTTTATTTTAATAGTAAATCCCATTTATTTGCCAAAAATTTTAATGTTTAATTTTCATTAATTAAAATATAAATTAAATCAATGTTTTATGGCTTCATCTGATAATCAGTAAAATTTAAATACACAACACAGAATTTCTGAGGGGGGGGGGGCATTTCATAAGCTACTGTAAGAATAAATAATAATTGTTTGTATGCATTCAAATAATTAGACGTGCTAAAACACAGAATTTGGTAATAAAACATAAGGAGAGAAAAAAATAATACATTTCATACGAGCCCTAAACATGCCATTTTTGTTACACTTTAAATAAATTAATGTTAAATTGTATAAGTTTCATGATTTTAATTAATTAGACATGCTTTTTCATTAATAAAATTTAATTTTT